>CM056720.1:67165590-67263941 GCA_029844215.1 Przewalskia tangutica
ATGTTGCGATGGCAACCATATATCGGGTAATCAACGGCGCGTGGCCAATGCACGAATCTGCGGCCGGTGTAGACGTATCCATGTGACATCACCAGCGAAGACAAGAATCGCAAAATGGAAACATACCCGGTGGAATTCTCCATCACCGCCAAAGACGCTCCAAGTAAGTTCTCAATAAAGTCAATCCGCCTGCTATCGCAGACGCCGGTAATACGCCGTAAAATACCACGCTTGCACAACAAAGGCTATCATCACAAGCATAGGCAAGTTTCGCAAACAACAAGCATAGGCAAAGTTTCCGCGACAATAAAGCGTAAGCATGGCGAGTTTCACAACTGACAGCTGAAATCTTTTCAAAGTATTTCATTTTATGCCAAAGTCGGTTTTTAACCAAAGTACTACATACGTTAAGTTCTTTAAAAGAGATCCATTACTTTTATAAAAGTCACCCGATACCCGTAGTATTAGAATGACCAACCAGCGTTCCTTTTCAAAATCAAGTAACAACATTCTTTTCCTAAGTTCCGGTTGCCTGGTTTCAATTACTCAAGCTTCTCATTTTCAAATGGTTTCATAGTTCCAAACTTAATCACTTGATTCTTTTTAGAACAATTGAGTAATATATGTCTTCGTGAGTAGGTTATTCTTGTTTACAACATTCTTATTACGACCGTGATCTAGAAAATGTAATATCATTTTGTCATCTTAGTTTATATGCGGATGGAGTTTCTCTTGGTTTTAATACGATACATCATTATTGATACATTTTCCTTTATTAACGCTGCAATTAGTGCAGCCGATACACATTCACGATTTCCGAAATCAGTAAAACATTATCCCTTTAAATAAAACAAAGGACTCATTACTCACGAATGAGGTTTCACACAAACATCCACATTAAAACAAATAAGTTAAGTCTCTTATCTTATAAGATCAAGTCTCTTAACTTCTAACATCAGTAAACAATTTCCTTTACATCTCTTAAGACATTATACCTAACTCCGTAAAGCTAGTATAACTCTTTTTAAAACCTTTAAAACCAAGTGTTACTCTCCTTCAAAACGATTTATAAATCTTGTGAAATACATCAAGTTCTTTATTATAACAAGCGTTATAATTCACGTGATTTCTTTTAAAACCACAGAAGTATTTTCTTACCTAAAGTATTATAACTTGACTTCCCATAAAGCGTTATAACACTTTATGTTTTAAAAACAATCAAACACGGTTAACACGTATCGTCTGCCGTACTACATAGTTCACACATATCATGCTAGAAGAGATAGGAAGAGGTTCACATACCTCGCGGCGATTTATCGACAATAAGCAAAATGCTCCAGTACTACAACCTTGTAGCCCGTTCCACCGCCGGTAGAATACGCTACTCTTAGTACTTTCACCTATAAAGGTCTGGCGTCTATTAACCCCAAAACACAAGTTCTATCTTTCTGAGAAAATTGGCGACACCTCACCCGGCAGTATCGTCTCTCTCTATCGGTAGGCTGCAAGCCAACGGGTTTCACGTCTAACCGGACGCGTACATTCTACTCGGCAATACTACACAAGTCTCTGCAATACGATCCATGTAAATCTGATTCGCTTCTTTTCTTTATTCTTGTGCTTAAGTCAAAAGACATTGCCAAATACAAGTTGATTCTATATATAGTATACTTCATCTATATATTCTAACAATATGTAATTTCCAATTACAAATAGAGACAAGATAATTACCTCGATAAGCCCATAATTATCCAAGTTAAATGTCGATCCTTAGCAACGTTTAGCTCAACTCGGTGCTCACCCGCTCGAACAACCGCCAGAAGTTCTAACCAACCTACTTAAATACTTCAACCAATCATGAAGATTTCCTTAGGGTTTGGTTTGAGACTTAAAGGACAAAAGGTAGTATTTCCGTACTCTGCGAAAGAGATAACTTTTGGAATACCACAGTATAAGGCTAAGGTATTTTGGGCATTATAACAATACTAGGAGTATTTCTATACCACAACAAGGGTATTATACTAAAACAACTAGGCTAGGGGTACCCGGCGAGAGCACCTGAGGGGAGAGGAGGTTTCGGCCAAGGCAAATTTTAAGGGGAGAGGGCTCTTGGGCGAGAGTCAACAAGAGGAGGAGGTTTCCAAGACTTGGAAGATTTTTGGATGAATGAAGTCTTCAAAGAGAAATTATTTATAGCAAAACCAAAAGGCCAACCAATGGCCAAGATCTAGCCAGTGCAAGGCAAGTGTAAGGCGAGATCAAGCCAAGTGCACTAACCCCTACTCCAAAACACTCCAAAACATGGCACAAAACTAGGCCAAAGAGGAGCCAATCGGCGAGGCCAACCGATGCCTCTTGGGCGCCCAAATCGCCCAAGCACCCCACTTGCTTCCAATGTGAGGTGACACATGTCACCCTCCGTTGGTCCAAAATGTTCGTCACCGGAAAAATCCGCAAAAATTAAAAGGACATAGCGAAATTTTCCTACGAAAGGCGTAAGCGTTTCGTCGGCGACTCTCTACGGGGTTGTGCACAAAATTTCGAAACATGCCTAACTTAAGGCTCAAAATTACGCACGCCCACACGCATACTGCGAATCGGGTATAACATTCTTCCCCTTAGAAACATTCGTCGAATGTTCCTTCAATCTCAAAACAAGCGGCGTCGGTATAGTCTTCACCGCTATCGTCTGAAATCAATCATGCCACACGCGCCACAAAACACCGTTCACTTCTCCTTCTCGTAGTACTGCCACGAACACCGAACTCGTTCTAGCATCCGTACCACACGCATCCAGCGGCTCGCTTTCCAACCGCTTGGGTCACTACCTCGAGCTTGGTCATCTCGCTAACCTCGATTTCCCCTAAGGCCATTCCGCCTTCCGCGACTGATTCTAATCGAACGTATCCACGAACTCATACGATGGTCATCTAAACTTGGGCCTAGCACCCTCGGCCTCGCCACATGGCGGGACCACCCAGAGCTGACCCTACCGAAGCGGGGCGGGTTGGCCCGCCATGGCCCCAACCCGACCATTTGTCGCGCAACTCTTGCTCGCGACACGGAACAATCTTACCTATTCAAGCCAAAGCTACCACTTCCATCTCACATTACCCATGGACTTATCACACAAATAAAACCCACGTACACTACGCACTCGATAAAGGTCAAACATAAAAATAAATCTTTTACTCAACGACCTTACCGTAAGGTCTCAACATAAAATGTCCTAAAGTTCACACTTACCATGCCCCCAGGCTTACCCTTTTTCACCAACCAGGTTCCTAAATCATATTTTAGCACAAAGCTATCCGAACATAACACTTAACACATCATCTTAACATCAATACTTACAAGTCTCTAGAGGGTCAAGGATATACCTGAATCAACCGCTCCACTCACAATCATAGGCTGCCTGCAGTAGCATGCTATGAAAGCGATGAACCAACCACTGATCCGTGAGGTGGTCGTAACATCCGTGCTACCCTTGGTGGACAGTCTCTCGTCATATGGCCTGTTGGCGCAAGAATAACAAGCTCGCGGTACTACGACACTCCCGAAATGCGGTCTACTACATCGACCACACCGAGGTAGGGGTGATTGCGATCCGCCAACGCCCTACTCACGAACATCGAAACACAGGAGCCACGACCGCTCACCGAATATCCCGAGGTCCCGAAGGCTGCGGAGGACCACTCTGCAATGGCGGAGGTACATAACTAGTCTATTCTTGGCGGTCCGCCTCGAAAGTCGCCAGTAACCGCCGTCTTGGCCTTACCTGTGCCGGTCCACCGTCGATCTGCGCTCGCCGCGCAGTGCATGAGCACGAATGCGGGCAATGTCCATGCGGTGAAGAGAAACACCCGCGCAAGACTCGGCCAAATAATCATCTAGTCCGGTGGCGTGGCGATGCACCATCCTCCATTCTGCAATAAGCGCGTGGACATGCTCGAGCCAAAGAATCGAACTTCGACATTGTACTCCGCTGTGCGCGGTGCGCCTCGACATCAAAAATCGCCGGCCCGAGCACTCGCCGTTTGTGGAGGCAAGAAGTGTGCGAGAAGGCCGGCTTCGTCCCAAACGGTGAAGTCGTCTCTCCGGAAAGCTCCCGAGTCAAACGATCGATTGCGGTATCACGCGGCCGATCTGAACAAATATCACGACTCGATCTACGAAGCCTTGATCACCGCATGATCCTCTGCAGTAGCGGATGAACTCCTGCGGATCATCCTCAGCCTCGACCAGTAAAACTCGGGCGGAGCTACAACTAAAAATCCGTAGCCTCAGCTATGCGCCTCGGGTGCCTACAAAGTCTTCTGGGCTGGGCTACTGCGTCGACCTATCCTCATATCGGCCTGACCACAGCGATAATCGGGCCATCTCTCGTGACCCATCTCCCCGCTCGGTGTGGGGTGGAGGCTCGAGTCTGTGTAGTCTCGCGACCGCTGCGGCTCTAAACTCTGCTGGTCTTTGGCGGCGTCGCAAAACTCGCCGTCTGAAGCACTACCTCAGTCTTGGCCGCGCGCCTCGTGCTCCTGCAATCCCACTAGCGACTCCGCCATTGCCTTGCCATCTGGGCCTGGTTGCCTTTCGCGAGCATGGCGGTAAAAGCGAAACACGTCGAGTGGTCCAACTTACAACATGACTCTAAGGCACGATCTCGAATGAGAAGAATGGAAACCAATCCTAAATGTCCTATAGCCTCCCGATTATAGATGTGGTGCCTGACACGATAATCAAGACTCTACTAGACAGTGCATAGACACTTTCAGGACTAATCGCTCTGATACCACTTTGTAACGCCCGAACCGGGCAGGTGCGGTGCCTTACCAGGCACCCTAGTGATACAACATCGAGAAAACCGTAAATGAAATAAAACATAAGCCATGAAACAAGAGATATAATAAATAAGCGAAGCAACCAAGCATTTGCCTTCGTATATACATATGACCGAAACGATTTAATCTTTTTACAACCACCGCCAGCGGTACTACGGACCTCTAAGATATTTACAACATCTATGGCGGGACGGGGCCCGCCATACCGAATGTACAAGAACCTGCGGACTGTGGTAACATACCAAGATAAGCCTCAGAAGGCGGAGCTTCCCAGACGCTGAAATGAGATCCTAACGCGGGGATCCACGGCCGATGTACCTACTGCGGCATGAACGCGGCCCGAAGGAGGTCGATGCAACAGTACCAAGTATGTGGCTATCGAACAACGTAAATGAAATCATAATAGCCTAAGCGGGAGACATGTATGATAAGCAAAATACATCGCAACATAAGCGATCAGTCGAGGACTCGCGCCTCAAAGTCATCACTCAAATATAACTATGGGTCTCGCCCGCCCATCCATCATGTTCGTCACGGCGCGTGCCCCGAATCTTTGCGCCGGTGTAAACATGTCCGTGATGCAACAACAATAACAAGGCGCGTGGCCACATGCCCCCGGAATCTTTGCATCGGTGTAGACATGCCCATGTAACCTCAATAACAATATCTTTGGGTGAGTCGACCTGCCGCGTAGCCACATGCCGGAATCTTGCGTGGTGTAGAACCGTCCATGTTGCATTAATAACCGTATATCGGGTAATCAACCCGCCGCGTGGCGCGTGCCGAATATGCGTCGGTGTAGACATGTCCATATGACATCAACAAGACAAGAATCAAAATGGAAACATACGTGGAATTCTCCATCACCGCCCGGCGCGTCCGAGTAAGTTCTCAACAAGTCAACCGACCTCTATCGAGAGGCGGTAACACGAAATACCACACTTGCACAACAAAGGCTATCATCACAAGCATAGGCAAGTTTCACAACAACAAGCATAGGCAAGTTTCACAACAAGCATGGCAAGTTTACAACAACTCAAAGTACTTTCATTTTATGCCAAAGTCCTGTTTTTAACCCCAAAGTACTACATCGTTAAGTTAACAAAGAGATCCATTACTTTTATAAAAGTCACCCGATACCGTAGTATTAGAATGACCAACCCACATTCCCTTTTCAAAATCAAGTAACAACATTCTTTTCCTAAGTTCGGTTGCCTAGTTTTGATTACTCAAGCTTCTCATTTTCAAATGGTTTCATAGTTCCCAAACTTAATCACTTGATTCCTTTTAGAACAATTGAGTAATATATGTCTTACGTGAGAGTAGGTTATTCTTGTTTACAACGATTCTTATTCTGTGACCATGATCTAGAAATGTAATATCATTTTGTCTCATCTTAGTTTCTATGCAGATGGAGGTTTCTTGGTTTTAATCGATACATCATTATTCAATACATTTTCCTTTATTAACCATTGCGTCAGTGCGTCGATACACATTACGATTTCCGAAATCGATAAAACATTATCCTTTAAATAAAACAAAGGACTCATTACTCACGAATGAGGTTTCACACAAACGTCCACATTAAAACAAATAAGTTAAGTCTCTTATCTTATAAGATCAAGTCTCTTAACTTAACATCGATAAACCATTTCCTTTACCTCTCTTAAGACATTATACCTAACTCCCATAAAGCTAGTATAACTCTTTTTAAAACCTTTAAAACCAAGTGTTACTCTCCTTCAAAAGCGATTTATAAATCTTGTGAAATACATCAAGTTCTTTATTATAACAAGCCGATTTATAATTCACATCGATTTCCTTTTAAAACCACAAAGTATTTTCTTACCTACATAAAGTCGTTATAACAACTTCCCATAAAGCGGTTATAACACTTTATGTTTTAAAAACAATCAAACACGATTAACATGTATGCGTCTACCGTACTACATAGTTCACACATATCATGCTAGAAGAGATAGGAAGAGGTTCACATACCTCGCGATTTATCGACAATAAGCAAAATGCTCCAAGTACTACAACCTTGTAGCCCTTTCCACTCCGAGTAGAATACGCTACTCTTAGTACTTTCACCTATAAAGGTCACAAACGTCTATTAACCCCAAAACACAAGTTCTATCTTTCTCTGAGAAAATTGGCACCTCCGCGGCGGCGTAAATCTCTCTCCTCTATCGAGGCTGGCTACCAAGCCAACCGGGGTTTCACGCCTAACCTGGGGCGTACAATTCTACTCGGCAATACTACACAAGTCTGCCGCAATACGCCACATGTAAATCTGATTCGATTCTTTTCTTTATTCTTGGGCTTAAGTCAAAAGACATTGCCAAATACAAGTTCAGTTCTATATATAGTATACTTCATCTATATATTCTAACAATATGTAATTTCCAATTACAAATAGAGGGACAAGATAATTACCTCGATAAGCCCATAATTATCAAGTTAAATGTCGATCCTTAGCAACGTTTAGCTCAACTCAAGTGCTCCACCCGCTCAAACAACCCGAAGTTCTAACCAACTTCTGCTTAAATACTTCAACCAATCGAAGATTTCCTTAGGGTTTCGGTTTGAGACTTAAAGGACAAAAGGTAGTATTTCCGTACTCTACGCAAAGAGATAACTTTTGGAATACCACAAGGTATAAGGCTAAGGTATTTTGGGCATTATAACAATACTAGGGGAGTATTTCTATACCACAACAAAGGTATTATACGAAACAACTAGGCTAGGGGGTACCCATGGCCAAGGCACCATGAGGAGAGGGAGGGTTTGGCCAAGGCAAATTTTAAGGAGAGGGGCTCTTGGATGAGAGTCAACAAGAGGAGGAGGAGGTTTCCAAGACTTGGAAGATTTTTGGATGAATGAAGTCTTCAAAGAGAGGGGTATTTATAGCAAAACCAAAGGCCAACCAATGGCCAAGATCTAGCCAAGTGCAAGGCAAGTGTAAGGCGAGATCAAGCCAAGTGCACCCTAACCTACTCCACAAAACACTCCACAAAACATGGCACAAAACTAGGCCAAAAGAGGGAGCCAATCGACCAAGGCCAACGATGCCTCTTGGGCGCCCAAATCGTCCAAGCACCCACTTGCTTCAATGTGAGGGTGACACGTATCACCTCCCGTTGGTCCAAAATGTTTCGTCACCGGAAAAATCCATAAAAATTAAAAGGACATAGCCGGAATTTTCCCTACGAAAGTCGTGAAAACGTTTCGTAAAACGACTCTCACGGGGTTGTGCACAAAATTTCGAAACATGCCTAACTTAAGGCTCAAAATTCGTACGTACGTCCACACGTACATACTCTGGAAATACGGGGTATAACATAAAAACCCGAACTTGCTAACATAAAGTAGAGAGTACCTTGTGTGAATAACTTGATTGTGTTGGTTTGTGATAGCCTTGTAATACTTTCTTGTTGATTGATAAGTAAACATGTTAGGATGTTACGTGTGTTAGTATCTTGTGATGTTTGTGTAAAGGGGTTTCCCTTGTTGTGCTTATGTTGTTTAACGATAAGCTATTATGTTAGTATTATATCACTCACCTCTTGACATGATTCCGGGTTAAAGCGCCTCCGTCTGAGGGTAGACTTCGGTAGTCTGTGACCTATGATTCGAGAATACCTCATGCGGTTCTGTGTGACCTATGCGGAGCTACGAGAGTTCCAGGTTAGTGTGCGGGGTTATACCTCATGCGGTCTATGTGGCCATGCGGACTGCGGGGAATACCTCATGCGGGCCATTGGAGTGGCCTATGCGGAGCTGCGGGAAGTTCCAGGACTAGACGCGCATATTATTAGATCTTTGCAGGCGAGTGGCGGCCGATCATGTGGCGATGCAGACAGATCTCATGATACGATTTATGACCTTGTTGGTCTGTAGGTTTTAGTAGTCGGCTATGCCTTCGTACTTACCGTACAGTTTTATTATGACACAGGTGGGACCTGGTGTTCATGTGTATTCCTTGGTGCTTTTATATCATAGATTGCCGGCAGTGAGGAAGGTATTCCACGGGCATGATTGATGTTGTGGGCGTGAGACCCATAGTTGTATTTGAGTGATGACATTGAGGGCGTGAGTCCCTGACTTGACATGACTGCTTATTTATTGTGAACTGTAGTTTGGTTATCATACATGTCTCCTGTTTTATATAGACTGCTATGATTTCGTTTACAGTATTTTCAGTTTCACATACTTGGTACCTGTTATCGACCTCCTTGAGGGCTGCGTTCATGCAGCAGTGAGGTACACCGATGTTGATCCTCGCTCTTAGGATCACGATTCAGCGTTTTGGGAAGCTCCGTTTCTCGGAGGCTTATCGATGATATAGTCCTCGTTGTAGGTACTTACATTCAGGTATGGCGGCCCTGTCCGCCATTGTTGTTATATCATTCTTAGAAGTGTAAATGTTGTGGGCGAGTTTGTAAAAGGGATGTAGCTCGTTGATTTAAGTTTTTATATATATCACGTAGAAAGGCAACTTTTATGAAAAAGCTTTTACACTTCATATTATTTCATGTCTTGTTTTATGTTCCGATTACTCGATGTATGTCTACTTGGGTGCCGGTAAGGCACGATTCACGGGCCGGGTTGGTCGTGACAAAAGTGGTATCGAGCGCTTAATCCTCGGAAAGTGTCTACGACCGTATCTAGTAAGTCTTGATTATCGGTGTGTTGTGCACCACACCAATAATCGGGAGGCTCAGGATATTTAGGATTGGTTTCCATTCTTCTCACTCGAGATCGTGCTTAGAGTGTTATAAGTTGGACCCATCTAACGTATTTCTTTCCACCGTTATGCCTCGCGTAAGAAACCGGGGCGAAGGAAAGGCAACCGAGGAGGCTGCGAGTAGAGCACAGAGGGTTACCAGGGCACTGGCCCAATCATCACCTGAGGTGGTGCTTCATTCGGGAGTTACGCTCGTCGCTAGCCCAGAGTTTAGCTGCGGCGGCGATTTTCTCTGCGCCATGATATTTGAACCTTGTTCCACGGCCGAACAGAGAATATAGATTGCAAAGAGACGACCCTGTTACTAGCTATGGATTTAGCAACCGAGAGTATTTTATGTACCGATTTATCACGGGTCTTGATGACTATCTAAGAGAGGGTTGTACAAGAGTAGCTCTTGATCGAGCATGGCATGGCTGCGTGCGGGCTTATCGCGTGGCCGAAAGCGTAGAGATCGGCGGGTTAACAAGATCGGCGAGAAGAGGGCCGGCGGTCCTTTGGTAACTTTCGAAGCGAATTCAGTAGTTCGGAGAGGAAGGGTTGTTAGCCAGAGGAGGCCACCCCCACCTCGGTGTGGCCGTTGTGGTAAGTGTCATTATGGAGAGTGTCGTACTTCTTCGACAGCTTGTTTTACTTGCGGCGGCGGGGCCATTTTATGAAATCTGTCCGACTGCAGGTGGCGCGGATGTAGAGACTTCGACGCCCGGGATCAGTGGCTAGTTCGTCACCTTCCCTAGATATGCGCCCAACCGGGCAGGATTGATTAGAACGACAGAGGGGAGTGAAGCAATAGATACAAGTATATCCTTAACCCTCTAGAGATTTGTAGGTGTGATGAGATGAGTATATTTTAAGTGTTATGTTCTGATAGCATTGTGCTAATTGTGATTAGAAATCATGGTTAGTTAGAAGGGTAAGTTTGGGGATAAGGAAAGTGTGAGCCTTAGAGTTTTATACGTGGAGACCTTAGAGGTAAGGCCATCTCGAGTAAAAGATTAATATTTTTATGATTGACCCTTATCGGAGTGCATAGTACACGTAAGATATGTGATAAGTCCCTGAGTGATATGAAATGAAATAGGGAAGTATAGCTAAGAAGACCGATAGGTGTTTCTTGACTTGAGTAGTGAGATTGTTAGGATCGGGAACAAAAGTTTTCTTGCGATAGCGGTCGGGTTGAGGCGAGGCGGGTCAACCGCGGCTGTATTGTGGTGGGGTCAGTTTGTGGTGGTCCCACTGTGTGATAGGGTCATGAGGGTGTTAGGCCCAAGTTTAGTTAACCAGCGTATGAGTTCGTGGATGCGTTCGAGCAGTAGTCGGGCCGATGAGGTCAGTCCCTCTTGTCTTTCAGTCAAGACCGTGTACTCGGCAGAGGGTTATGCGAAATGTTATGTCAGGAAGGTTGTAAGGCTGCACGAGGTGCATACTTTCACCTTATGGCAGACAGTGGAGCCCAGGTTACGGCTGTTCCTTTTTCTGGAAGTTTTACCAGGTAGGGTTAGGAACTCAGGTGAGTCTCAGTATCGCATTCGCCCTCGGGCCAGTGTTTGGATTTCAAGGGTAGATGTGAGGATGGTTGCCTCCTGTTGAAGGAGTGTTTTATAGCTACCATTTCAGTATTCGGATGTCGCTTTATGGCACCTTGTAGGGGCGGAAGTGTAAGTCGCCGGTCGATTGGTTCGATGTTGGCAAGGTTCAGATAGTTGGTTCATACTTGTTTCAGCAGGATGTGGATAGGGTGAAGCTTATCCAGAAGAGGTTATTGGCAGCTCAGAGTCAACAGAAGTCGTGCGGATAATCGGCGACGATGCTTGGAGTTCAGGTTGACGGTGGGTCTTCTTGAAGGTACCACCCCGGAAAGGGTGTGACGAGTTTTGGAAAGCAGGGGAAACTTAGCGAGTTACTTTGGGCCTTTTCAGGTTATGTGAAGAATA
Organism: Przewalskia tangutica; assembly: GCA_029844215.1. NCBI lineage: Eukaryota > Viridiplantae > Streptophyta > Magnoliopsida > Solanales > Solanaceae > Przewalskia > Przewalskia tangutica. Next base: position 67,177,113 of record CM056720.1, read on the forward strand.
GGCGGGTTACCTATATTTAGCATTGTCGTCCGAGCGTAGGAAGCGATCGTCCGGTCTTTCATGTTGCTATGTTGGAAGAGTATTGGAGATCCGTCAGTGTTCCCGATTAATGATGACCAAGTTGGAGGTAGTAACCAGATTTTGGCGAAGCGATATGAAATGTGGTAAGATATGAGAAAGAGTTCGAGTGTACGAGAAGGGTACGACGAGTAAGGGAAGAAGCGAGCATGTGTTAAGGACATAGATGTGATCATTTCTTTTGTAAAGTAAAGGTGCGAAGGGAGTATATTTTAGACCTCGGGTGAGAGCTTTTGTAGTGATAGAGGTGATTCCTCGTGGACTTGGATTAAGTATTTGCGCATGTATGTTTTGAGGCTTAGAAGGAACATTCGGGACGAATGTTTCTAAGGAGGGGAGAATGTTATACCCCGTATTTTCAGAGTATGTACGTAAGGACGTACGTACGAATGTTTAAGCCTTAAGTTAGGCATAGGGCGAAATTTTGTTCACAACTACCGAAAGGAATCGTTTTTCGACGAAACGTTTTACAAAACTTGCGAAGGGAAAATTACGGCTATGTCATTTATAATTTTTGCGGATTTTTCCGAGAGATGAAATATTTTGGACCAACGAGAGGGCGACACTTGTCACCCTCAAGTGGACGGTTGTGGTGGCCAGAGTGTGCGTTTTGTGCAATGTGTTGTGCCTAAAACATGGGTCAATGTTTGTGAGGGATTTGTGGAGTAGGGTTAGGGTGCACTTGGGAAAATCTTGACCCTCCACTTGCCCCCCACTTGGCTTGATCTTGGTCATTGATCTCCCTATAAATACCCCCCCCCCCCTTGTTGAAGACTTCTTCATCCACGCATGTTTTCCAAGTCTTGAAATCCTCCCTCCCTTCTTGTTGCTCTCGTCCAAGAGCTCTTCCTCCTCTTTGAGAGGCCCTCGGCGAGAGGTACCCACTCCTAGTGGTGTTGGCGAGAGGTACACCCCCTCTTGAGAGTTGTTCTCGTAAAACACCCTCCCCTTGGTAGAAAGTATTCTCCAAGTATTGTTACTATTCCAAAATACCTTAGCCTTATACCTTGTAGTATTCCAAAGTTACCTCTATCGTAGAGTCAGAAAATACTACCTTATATTCCCTTCACCATACAAAAACGAAGGAAAATCTTCATAGTCGGTTGAAGTGTTAAGTAGAAGTTGCGTAGAACTTCTAAGGGTTGTTGGAGCGGGTTGAGCGCCCAGTAAGAGCTAAACGTTGCTCGTGATCGACATTTAAACTTGGATAATTATGGGCTTATCGAGGTAAATATCTTGTCCCCTATTGTAATTAGAGTTTACATCTTTGTTGAAGTATAAGAATTAAGTATAAGTTATATCTGAGGAAGGTATATAAGAAAGGAATTGAATTGTACTTACATAGAATTTGTATTCTGATGAACTTGTGAAGTTTGTGGTGAAGTCTTGCCCAATTTTCCGTAGAATCTTGTATCTAGATTTATTCTACCGGTAGTCTAGACATTGATAGATTTGTATAATCGTTATAGGTTGAAATCTGCAGTAGCGTATTCTACTCGAAGGATGGAAAAGGCTAGCGAGATTCAAGATTTTGGAGCTATTTGCTAATAGTCGATAAATCGTCGAGGTATGTGATTCTTCCTATCCTCTTGAGCATGATATTTTAAAAGGAATATATTTAGTACGGTAGACGTACGTGTGTTAACTGAACGTAGGTTTACGGCAATGTCTTTTGAATAATAAGAATCTTGAAGTATTTCAAAAGAATTAAGAAACCTTTTTGAAAGAAGAGTAACACTTGGTTTTAAAAGCTTAAGAGTTATACTAGCTTTATGGGAAGTTAGGTATAACGACTTAAGAGAAGTAAAGAATGGTTTACTGATTTTAGAAGTTAAGAGACTTGATCTTAAAAGATAAGAGACTTGACTTAATTGAATTAATATGAATTTTGTTAAAAAGTGTAAAACCTCATTCGTGAGTAATGAGTACTTGGTTTTTAAAAGGAATAATGTTTTACTGATTTCGGAAATCAGAATAAGTATCGAACAAACCACAGCAGCGCTAATAAAGGGAAATGTATTGACTAATAAAATATTATGAAAACCAGTAGAAACCTCCATCTGCATAGAAGCTAAGATGAGACAAAATGATATTACATTTCCTAGATCATGGCTGCTTTAATAAGATTGTTATAAACAAGAATAACCTACTCACACATAAGGCATATGTTTCTCAAATCGTGTTAAAGGAGAATTATATTATTAAGTGATTAAAACTATGAACTACTTAAACCTTTTGAAAATGAGAAACTTGAGCATTTGAAATTAGGCAAACTTGAACGTTTGGAAAATAATGTTGTTACTTGATTTTACAAAGGGAAGTGTTTTGGTTTACTTAAAAAGATAGTCACTCTATTTTTTATACTACGGGTATTGTGTGACTTTTGTGAAAGAAACGGATCTTTTAAAGAGTTATTGTATGAAGTACTTTGGGGATAAAAACCCGAACTTGCTAACATAAAGTAGAGAGTACCTTGTGTGAATAACTTGATTGTGTTGGTTTGTGATAGCCTTGTAATACTTTCTTGTTGATTGATAAGTAAACATGTTAGGATGCTACGTGTGTTAGTATCTTGTGATGTTTGTGTAAAGGGTTTCCACTTGTTGTGCTTATGTTGTTTAACGATAAGCTATTATGTTAGTATTATATCACTCACCTCTTGACATGATTCCGGGTTAAGCCGCCTCCGTCGCGGGTAGACTCAGTAGTCTGTGTGACCTATGATTCGAGAATACCTCACGCGGTGCAGTGACCTATGCGAGCTACGAGAGTTCCGGTGTTAGTGTGCGGGGTTATACCTCATGCGGTCTATGTGGCCATGCGGATCGCGAGTCGGGGCGTTCTTGGGAGTAGCTACCTCGATGCGGGGAATATCTCATGCGGGCCATTCGAGTCGCTCTATGCGAGCTGCGGGAAGTTCCAGACTAGACGCGCACATTAGATCTGCGGGCGAGTGGCGGCCCGATCATGTGGCGGTGCAGACAGATCTCATGATACAGTTTATGACCTTGTCGGTACTGTGGGTTTTAGTAGTCGACTATGCCTTCACACTTACCCCGTACGGTTTTATTATGACACAGGTGGAACCTGGTGTTCATGTGTATTCCTTGGTGCTTTTATATCATAGGCTAGCGGTGAGGAAGGTATTCCATGGGCATGATTGATGTTGTGGGCGTGAGACCCATAGTTGTATTTGAGTGATGACTTTGAGGCGTGAGTCCCCGACTTGACATATCGCTTATTTATTGTGAATCGTAGTTTAGTTATCATACATGTCTCACCTTTATATAGACTACTATGATTTCATTTACAATATTTTCGATTTCACATACTTGGTACTGTTATCGACCTCCTTTCGAGGCTGCGTTCATGCCGCGGTAGAGTACACCGTGTTGATCCTCGCCTAGGATCACAATTCAGCGTTTTGGGAAGCTCCGTTTCTCCGGAGGCTTATCAGTGGTATAGTCCCCTGTCGTTGTAGGTACTTACATTCAGGGGTATGGCGGGGCCCTGTCCCGCCATTGTTGTTATATCATTCTTAGAGTGCAGCCAATGCATGGGCGAGTTTGTAAAAGGGATGTATCGCTCATTTAAGTTTTTATATATATCGCTAAAGGCAACTTTTATGAAAAAACTCTACACTTCATATTATTTCATGTATTGTTTTATGTTCCGCTGATTACTCTGATGTATGTCTACTTGGGTGCCCGGGGTAAGGCACCAGTCACGGGCCCGGGTTCGGGTCGTGACATATAACTACTACAATCTTCAAGTAAGTAACATGCGACGATTCTAAATAACGACCAAATTGTAATCCAACTTCAAATGGCTAATATGTCATTTCGGATTTTAGGCTACAACCATCCATATCACTTATAAATTTTCAACACATATACATCATGCTAGTAAAATGTAAGGCTAACAACAATATCTAATCTTGTAACACTTTAAGAGAACAAGATTGTTACCTCAACGAGTCTTAATCCAACTTCAAATCCAAAGTCGCTCCTTAGCAACTTAGAGCCTCTTCTTGACACCTCAATCCCCCACTTGGCGCCCTCTCGTTGGTCCAACATGCTTCGTCTCTCGGAAAAATCCGCAAAAATTAAAAATGACATAGCCGGAATTTTCCGCCATAGTTATGCAAAACGCTTCGTTTAAAACGACTCTAACCGTGTTGTGCACAAAATAATTGACCAAGCCTACTTTAAGCTTCAAACTTTTCTACGTACGTCCTTACGTACATACTCTGGAAATACGGGGTATAACATTCTAAGAGTAGAAGGAAAACATGAAATAATACCACATGTATATTCCATACATAGAATCATGCCAAAAGAAGGAAGAGGTTCACATACCTCGCGACGATTATCGACAAGTAGCAAAATGCTCCAAAGTACTTCAACCTTGATAGCTATTCCATCCTTCAAGTAGAATACGCTATACTTAGTACTTCAACCTATAATGGCCATAATACGTCCATTAACTTCTTACTTCAAACATAGAATATTCTAAGTGCTAAGTCACTAAATTCTACGGAAAATCGGACAACACTTCCTTTGTTTCTACATACTTTGCCACCTTTTTCATGGCCGAATTCAATAACCAAACACGCCACATTTAAGGCCCAACAATGCAATTAAAAATAGGGGATTACACGCCTACTAGACGTGTAAAATTCCGCCCCTCAATTGATATCAAACTAATACAACTACAAGTGTAAATCCGGCAACTTGAGATACAACAACACCAATTCTTATCCAATTTCCTTTTCAATCCAAATTGTTAGCATAACATGATATCAAGTCGCAATCGCTTATAACTACTACAATCTTCAAGTAAGTAACATGCGACGATTCTAAATAACGACCAAATTGTAATCCAACTTTAAATGGCTAATATGTCTTTTCGGATTTTAGGCTACAACCATCCATATCACTTATAAATTTTCAACACATATACATCATGCTAGTAAAATGTAAGGCTAACAACAATATCTAATCTTGTAACACTTTAAGAGAACAAGATTGTTACCTCAACGAGTCTTAATCCAACTTCAAATCCAAAGTCGCTCCTTAGCAACTTAGAGCCTCTTCTTGACACCTCAATCCGCCACTTGAGACCCTTAGAATATCACAACCAACTTCCCTCTAATCTTCCAATCAAAACCTAGGAAAGCAACTAGGTTTTCACATTGCGACTAATACGAAAACAATATTTTTTCGGGATCTTTCTATTGAGATACCCTTACAATATACTTAGGAACCTTGGTTTAAAATGTGGAGCTTATCGGAAAACAAACAAAACTTTTTCTTTCTTGTGGAGCTTGAACCCGAGAGCACCTTGTTGTTCATCCAATTTTTCTTGAAAAATTGGCTAAGTGTGGAAGCTTGTCTCACTACTAGTACTACTATATAGCACAATGGATGATCAAGATGTGTACATATGTGTGGCTTGGATGTAATTCTTATTAAATATCAATTAAGTGGTCTCATTGACTAAGTCAAATATATCAAGCTCACTACTTGCAAGACTTGTCATCTTAAAATTATGGTCAATGACCATTATACCCATGCTTAATTTCGTCCAAGACAACATAAGGGGGGTGACACGTGTCGCCCTCCCATTCGTCACAATATTACGTTTTCCGACAATTCCATAATTCCGATAAATTTTTACAAGTCTCTAATCTTAACATTTGGGATTCTCACGTACGTTCTTAAAACATGTCCTGTAAATATGGGGTGTAACATTATCTAAAACATAAAGAGTTATAACGGCTTTATGGGAAGTTAGTTATAACGGCTTTATGGAAGGTTAAGAGAGTGTCTACTTGATTTATAGGCATGAGTTGCCTAGGTTGTGAAAGTAGAAGTTACTTGGTTTCAAAGCCTTGAAATGAATTTCTAAAGGTGTAGTAACTTGTTTTGAAAAGTAGACAAGCCTTGATACTACGGGTGTTAGTATCTTGGGGGTTTTATACGAGAAAGAGTCATTTTAAAAAAGATAAAAGTACGTAGTACTTTGGGTTAAATTTCCGGATTTTTTATGACATGTTAGTGCCTTAAGTTAAATAAAATGAGAGTGCATGATAATTAAGTCTAATAAGAAGTTAAGTGATTTCTTAACTTGCTTATGTTATGTATGATAGCCGGTTGTGCTAGTGTTATGTTATTCTTGCGGGGTAAACCCCCGGGTTACTACTTATTCCATGGATTTTCTACCCATGATGCGAGTGCGGCGTATGTACTCATTGCGGGTCCACAGGGCCCATGCGGGTGAAATAGTCCTATGCGAGTGAAATAGTCTCATGCAGAGCAAATTGCTCCATTGCGGGTCCACAGGACCTATGCGGGTGAAATAGTCCCAGGATTAGGATTGCTTAATGATACTACGGGAGGGTGGCCCTAATTTGATCGTAAGCTTCCTATTTTTAAATGATAAAGTCTACTCTTATTTACTCTCATTGTTAGTAAGGCAAAGTGTATTGTTAAATTAGTTATCATACATGTCTCCAGCTTTATTTTAGACTATTATGATTTCATTACAGTATTTTCAGTTTCACATACTTGGTACCTATTTTACTGACCTCCTTCGGGGGGCTGCGTTCATGCCGCAGGTTGAGGTACATAGTTTGCTGATCCTCACTCTTAGGATCACTGCTGTTGGTGTTGAGAAGCTCCATTATTCCGAAGGCTTATCTTGGTTCAGATCTCTGGTATTGTCGGTTGTTGTACATTCAGGGGTATGGCGGGACCCTGTCCCGTCACAGTTGTTATGTCAAAACTCTTAGAGGTCTATAGTCATATCTTTTGGGTCGGTTTGTAAAGTAAAAGGATGTAACTGCTTTTGGCTATATATGTATGTATATCCAGGGAGGCAGCCTTATCGGCTAGCTTGTTGTTTACTTCTTATTGTGTTAAGTTGTGTGTTTTATGTATGTTCCACTGATTTTCTCTGATGGTTACATGTAAGGGTGCCCAGGTAGGACACCAGTCGCGAGCCGTCTGGGTCGTGACATTTGGACCCGCATGATAGTACAAACTCCCGCACTCGTGGGAGCAAATCCACGGAATATGTAGTAACCCGGGGGTTAACCCCGCAAAATTTACATAACACTAGCACTTAAGGCTACCATAAATATCATAACATAAGCACAACCGGCTATCATAATATCATAAGAAAGTTAAGAAATCCCTTAACTTCTCATTAGACTTTAATTAGTATGCACTCTCATTTTATATAACTTAAGGCACTAACATGTCATGAAAAATCCGGGAATTTAACCCAAAGTACTACATACCTTTATCCTTTTAAAAATGACTATTTCTCGTATAAAACCCCCAAGATACTAACACTCGTAGTATCAAGGCTTGTCTACTTTTCAAAACAAGTCACTACACCTTTAGAAATACATTTTTAGGCTTTTAAACAAAGTGACTGGAGCTCTGACCAGCTCCCGAATACCCCGAACGTCCTGAAGACTGTGGAGGACCACTCTGTACTGGCAGAGGTGCATAACTAACCTGCTGTTGAGGCGGTTCGCCTCAAAAGTTGCCAAAGGACCCTGCTGTTCTGGCCCTCTTCTGCTGATCTCGGTCGTTCCGTCGACCCCTCCGCTCCTCACATCCAAGTGCATAAGCCTGCATGCGGGCAATGTCCATGCCCGGCTGAAGGGCTACCAACAAGCCTCGCCAAGTAGTCATCGAGCACGTGACGTGGCGGTGTACTCGCCCTCCATATCGGCTACTAACGCGGACATACCGAGCCAATGAGTCGAACTCCACGTTGTACTCGAACCGTCGCCTCTCTGTCTCGGCGTCAATCATCGGCCCGTGCCTCTCATCTGCGGAGGCAAGAAGTGGTTGAGAAATGCCTCCGAGAACTCGTCCCAAATAGCTTGAGGCGCATGCTCCCCCCGGGACAGCTCCCACGAATCAAACCAGTCGACTGCAGTATCACGCAGCCGATGCGAACCTAAGACCACCGACTCGGTCTCCGAAGCCTTGATCACTCTACGATCCGTTTATCGCTTCGGATGAACTCCTGCGGATCATCCTCAGGCCTCGATCCATAAAATGTTGGCGGGCTGCAACTCAGAAAGTCCCGCAGTCTCAAACTATCCGCTCTCGGGTGAACTACGGGTACTACCGGTACCAGAATTGCTGCATCAAGCTTATCCTCGTGCCTTGCCACTATCTCCGCCAATAATCGCCATCTCCTTGTAACCCATCTCCTCGCTCCGGGATGTGGACCGAGGCTCAGTACTATGGTCTCGTGAGACCGCCGCTACTCTACTCGCGGCTCCTCGCGCGCTCTTCGCCAGGCTCGATTGCCTGCGTGGAGGCATAATCGGCATAAAAGAATACGTTAGAGGTCCAACTTATAACACGGCTCTAAGGCACGATCTCGTAATGAGAAGAATGGAAACCAATCCTAAATATCCTATAGCCTCCACGATTATTGGTGTGGTGCACAACACACCGATAATCAAGACTCTACTAGATACGGTCTGTAGACACTTTCCGAGGATTAACTGCTCTGATACCACTTTTGTCACGACCCGATCCCGGGCTCGTAACTGGTGCCTTACCCTGGGCACCCTAGTGATACAACATCAGAGAAAAACCAGCGGAAATAAAAACATACATATATGAAACAAGATAAAGAAAACAGGCTAACCAAACGGTTGCCTTTTTACATATATCTAAATTTGAACGATTCATCCTTTACAACCCCGCCACAACAAAGGCTCTCACTTAAGGTTTTAAAACAACAATGGCGGGACGGGGGCCGCCATACCACGAATGTAGTACCTACAACGACAGGGGACTATACCAAAGATAAGCCTTGAGACACCTGAGCTTCCCAAATCTTGAACTGACCCATGGCGAGGATCAACAATCGGTGTACCTACCATGCATGAACGCAGCCCCGATGGAGGTCAAGACAACAGTACCAAGTATGTGGCGAAAAATCGTAAATGAAATCATAACAGTTTATATAAAACAGGAGACATGTATGATAACCAAACTACAGTTTACAACATAAAAGTAGTCATGTCAAGGCAGGGACTCACTCCCTCAAAGTTATCCCTCATGCCCGTGGAACTCTTTCCTCACTGTCGGCAGTCTAGGATATAAACCGTATTATACGTATAACATGTCTCGGCCCATCCCATGGAAATCGAGGTGGAATCGTGTGGTATACATGTCCCGGCCCATCCCATGGGACTCGGTGAAGAATCGTATGGAATACATATCCCGGCCCATCCCATGGGACTCGGTGAAGAATCGTATGGAATACATGTCCCGGCCCATCCCATGGGACTCGGTGAAGAATCGTATGGAATACATGTCCCGGCCCATCCCATGGGATTCGGTGAAGAATCGTATGGAATACATGTCCCGGCCCATCCCATGGGACTCGGTGAAGAATCGTACATAACATTTAAACCCTCTTTTAAGACAGATTAAGACAATACCATGCCTTCATTTTAAACCAACACATTTTCCCTTTTTAAGGTCAAGTAACAACATTCTTTTTCAAAAGTTCAAGTTGCATATTTTAAAATACTTAAGTCTCTTATTTTCGAAAGATTTCATAGTTCATAGTCCTAATCACTTAACGATGTAATTTCTTCTTTTAACAAAATTGAGTAACATATATCTTATGTGTGAGTAGTTTATTCTTGTTTATAACAATCTTATTAAAGCAGTCATGATCTAGGAAATGTAATACAATTTTGTCTTATCTTAGCTTCTATGCAGATGGAGGTTTCTACTGGTTTTAATATAATTAATTATTTGTCAATACATTTTCCTTTATTAACGCTGCAGTGGTTTGTTCGATACTTATTCTCATTTCCGAAATCAATATAACTTATAGTTAAAAACCAAGTACTCATTACTCACGAATGAGGTTTCACAACTTTTTGAATAAAATTCATATCAAGCCAATTAAGTCAAGTCTCTTATTTTCTTAAAATCAACAACCCAATTCTTACCTACATAAAGTTGTTATAACAAACTTCCCATAAAGCCGTTATAACACTTTATGTTTTAAACCAACCCAATTCATTTAGCGCACGTACGTCTACCGTACTACATAGTTTACAAACATCATGCTAGAAAGGATAGGAAGAGGTTCACATACCTCGCGACGATTATCGACAAATAGCAAAATGCTCCACCGTACTATAACCCTGCTAGCCTTGTCCACCCTTCAAGTAGAACACGCTACTCGCAGAACTTCAACCTATAATGGCCATATACGTCTATCAACATCTAGACTACTCATAGAACATTCTGCGAGAAGGTTCTCTATTCTATGGAAATTTGGGCGATTTTCCTACACCATCAACTACACAAGTCTCATCAGAAACAGCCTATGTAAGTACAGTTCAATTCTCTTCTCTTATACCATCCTTCTATAACTTATACTCATTTCTATACTACTACAGTATGTAATCTCCAATTACAATAGAAGGACAGGATTAATTACCTCGATAAGCCCAAAATTATCCAAGATTTAATGTCGATCCTGAGCAACGTTTAGCTCCTACTCCGCGCGCTCCAACCCGCTCCAAGCAACCCTTATACGCTCCTAACCAACTCCTCTTTAAGAACCAACCTAAACAAGTGAAGAACACTAAGGTTCTTGTCCTCACAACTCTCGCCCAAGGTGAGGCTTTAGGGGCTAGGGTGTGAAATCTTTTCTAACCTTTTGGTTAATAATCTTCCTAATACACTAAGGAAGAACACTTAAGAGCTTAGGAATTTGGACAAAGTTTGGTTAAGGGAGAGGGGTGTGGGACGAGAACTATCAAGAGGGGGGGGGAGTTTCGGCGAGAGCTACTAGGAAAGGGGGGGGGGGTGTTTGGACGAGATCTTCTCAAAGGGGGAGAAGGATTTTAAGACTTGGAAATTGTTTTGTGGATGAAGAAGTCTTGCACAAGAGGGGGGGTATTTATAGAACCACCAAGGGCCAAGATTAAAACAAATGGAGGGTGAAGATTTGGATCCATGTGAAGAATGAGGTCTTCCAACCAAGTGTCCACCACAATGTTGGGACATATGTCCACCACAACCTTGGGACATATGTCCCCCACAACAAAGAGCCATGTGGCCTTCCACTAGGCACAAAAAACGTCCCTACCTACCCCCACTCACCCAAAGAAATATCTTCTAAGACTTGACCATTTGACCTTGTCCACTTGGCCAACATTTTCGTCCAACCCATTCCAACTAAGGGTGACACATGTCGCCCTCCTATTGGTCCAAAATATTTCGTCTCTCGGAAAAATCCGTAATCGGTTAAAATATTAAAAACGTAGAATTTCCTTCACAAGGTTCGGAATCTTTTCCGTCGAAAGTTCACAAGTTCATCCTTAACCTAATTAGGGCTTGAATATTCGTACGTACGTCCTCGCATACATACTCTGGAAATATGGGGTATAACACTTACCCTTACCTGCGGCATGAACGCAGCCCCCGAGGGAGGGGGTCAGTACACAATATATACTAAGTATGCGCAACTGGAAAATACTGAAAATACCTCATAAGTCTAAAATAACTGGAGACATGTATGATAATCAATTACATTACATTGTGCCTTACCAATAGTGAGAATATCAAACATATACTTTACTGCATGAAAATAGGAGGCTCATGATCAAAGCAAGGTCACCGCCCGCAATATCATTAAGCAATCCTACTCCTGGGACTGTTTCACCCGCATGGGTCGTGTGGACCCGCATGAGGTCATCCGCCTCGCATGGGACTATTTCACCCGTATGAGACTATTTCACCCGCATGAGGTATTCCTCGCATCATGGGTAGCAAATCCATGGAATATGCAAATGCCGCATCCCCGGGGAATGACCCTGTAATGAATAATATATCCCTAGCACAAACCGGTTATCATAAATAATATAATATAAGCAAGTTAAGAAATCCCCTAACTTCTTATTAGTATTGTTCATGTACATTCTCATTTTTGTTTACTTAAGGCACTAACATGTCTTTATGAAATCCGGAAATTTAACCCAAAGTACCACGTACTCCTTTTCTTTTAAAACCTTAGGCAATTGATGCCTTAAAATCAATTTGCCTTTCATTAATTCAAGTCATTTATCCGTACTTATTTTACTTAGAGTAAATCTTTCTTTGTTAATCTTCCATAAAGCTAATATAACCAACTTCTCATAAAGTCGTTATATTAACCTTATACATTAGTCAAATACACTTCTCTAAATCAAAGGGACTTATACCTTTAAAATGGAACAAGTATCACATACTTAAAACACGTCAAGTCCCTTAACTTTGAAAACTTAGGACATCCTTAATACTTTTAAAGAAGTGAGTAAATCCCCTAACTCCACCGACTTGGACACTTTAAAAACGAGTAAAGGATACCAAGGTCTTGTACGTCTACCGTACTATATAGGTAAAACTATTCATGCTCAAGAGATAGGAAAGTTCCACATACCTCTTATGTCAATCCACTTGCTATGCCCAATATACCTGTTATACCCCGTATTTCCAGAGTATGTACGTGAGGACGTACGTACAAAAGTTTAAAGCCTTAAGTAGGCCAAGGGACGAAATTTTGTGCACGACTACCAAAAAGAATTGTTTTCCGACGAAACGTTTTCCAAACTTTGCGAAGGGAAAATTACGGCTGCAACATTTATTATTTTTGCGGATTTTTCCGAGAGATGAAATATTTTGGACCAACGAGAGGGTGACACTTGTCCCTCAAGTGGACGGTAAAGCTAGGGGAGTTGGTGCACGTTTTTTTCATTTATTTTGCATAAAACATTTGGTCAATGATTGGTAGGATATTTTGTGTAGTTGATGAGCAAGTGGGACCCACTTACACTTGTCCAAATCCACAACCTACACTTGCCCTCCACTTGTCTAAATCTTGGCCATTGATTGGCCTATAAATACCCCTCCAATGCAAGACTTATTCTTCATCCACACTTGTGAAATTCCAAGGAAAATACTCCCTCCCCTTTGTGTAGATTTCGTCAAGCCTCCTCCCTCCTTGAGAGGCCCTCGGCCGAACCCCCCCCCCCCTTGCCTAGCTGTTTTCGTAAAATACCCCCCCCCCCCTTGGTAGAAAAGTATTCTCCAAGTATTGTTACTATTCCAAAATACATTGGCTCAAATACCTTGTAGTATTCCAAGGTTACACCTATACTAAAAGCCCAGAAATACTATTATACTTCCCTTCAGTCACAAAAACGAAACCCTAAGGAAAATCTTCATAGTCGGTTGAAGTGTTAAGTAGAAGTTGTGTAGAACTTCTAAGGGTTGTTTGGAGCGGGTTGGAGCATTCAGAATAAGAGCTAAACGTTGCTCAGGATCGACATTAAAACTTGGATAATTTTGGGCTTATCGAGGTAAATACTCGTCCTTCTATTGTAATTGGAAATTACATCAGTAGTAGTATAGAAATGAGTATAAGGCGATATAAGGATGGTGTAAAAGAAGAGAATTGAATGGAAATCACATCGAAGAATATTAAAGAAGAAGATTGAATCGTACTTACATGGCTGTATTTCTGATGACTTGTGTAATTGTCGGGTAGGGAAGTGCTGCCCAATTTTCCGTAGAATAAAGGAATCTGTATCTAGAATTATTTTGCAGAGTAGTCTAGATGTTGACAGACTTGTATGACCGTTATAGGTTGAAGTACTGCGAGTAGCGTATTCTACTCGAGGGTGCAAAAGGCTAGCAGGATTACAGTACTTTGGAGCTATTTGCTAATAGTCGATAATCGTCGCGAGGTATGTGATTCTTCCTATCCTCTTGAGCATGATATTTTAAAAGAATATATATATAGTACGGTAGACGTACGTGTGTTAACTGAACGTGGTTTTACTTCGATGTCTTTTGACTTGAGTTTTAAATAATAAGAATCTTGAAGTATTTCAAAAGAATTAAGAATCATATTTGAAAGAAGAGTAATACTTGGTTTTGAAAACATAAGAGTTATACTAGCTTTATGGGAAGTTAGGTATAACGTCATAAGAGAGATAAAGAGAATGGTTTATTGATTTTAGAAGTTAAGAGACTTGATCTCAAAAGATAAGAGGCTTGACTTAATTGAATTTATATGAATTTTGTTAAAAAGTGTGGAACCTCATTCGTGAGTAATGAGTACTTGGTTTTTATGAATAATGTGTCACGACCCGAACCCGGGCACGTGACTGGTGCCTTACCCCGGGCACCCTAGTGATACAACATCAGAGAAAAATCAGCGGAAATAAAAACATGAACATGAATTAAGAGACACGATAAATAAACAGGCCAACCAAAACAGTTGCCTTCAGTATATATACATAAATACCCGAACAGTTATCCTTTTTACAGACTCTGCCCACAACAGTACTACAGACCTCTAAGAAGTGACAACAACTATGACGGGACAGGGCCCCGCCATACCCCTGAATGTACAAGAACCTACAGACTCAGGGTAACATACCAAAGATAAGCCTCCGAAGGAACGGAGCTTCCCAACACGCTGAAATGTGATCCTATAAGCGGGGATCGACAGTCGATGTACCTTTACCTGCGGCATGAACGCAGCCCCCCGAAGGAGGTCAGTACAACAGGTACCAAGTATGTGAAACTGTAAAATACTGTAAATGAAATCATAATAGTCTATATAAAGCGGGAGACATGTATGATAACCAAACTACAGTTCACAACATAAAAGCAGTCATGTCAAGTCAGGGACTCACGCCCTCAAAGTCATCCTCCTCACGTGGAACTCCTTTCTCCGCCGGATCTAGGTACAAATCATGTGATATATACGAGTCTCGGCCCATCTTATGGACCCAATATACAAGCGTGTGGAATACATTCGGTTCATCCCATGAACCTAGTCGAGTGGAATACATTCGGATGAACCGGTAGTCAAGTGAAATACATTCCGGATGAGCCGGTAGTCAAGTGAAATACATTCCGGAGGAACCGGTAGTCAAGGGAATTACATTCCCGGATGAACCGGTAGTCAAGTGAAATACATTCCCGGATGAACCGGTAGTCAAGTGAAATACATTCCCGGATGAACCGGTAGTCAAGTGAAATACATTCCCGGATGAACCGGTAGTCAAGTGAAATACATTCCCGGATAAACCGGTAGTCAAGTGAAATACATTCCCGGATATAAAATTAGAGTGACTAACTTTGTTAGGTAAACCAAAATGCTTTCCTTTGTAAAATCAAGTAACAACCTTATTTTCCAAACGTTCAAGTTTGCCTAATTTCAAATGCTCAAGTTTCTCATTTTAGAAAAAGGTTTCGTAGTTCATAGTTTTAACATAATTCTCCTTTAAACATTTTGAGAAACATATGTCTTATATGTGAGTAGGTTATTCTTGTTTATAATCAATCTTATTAAGCAGCCATGATCTAGGAAATGTAATATCATTTTGTCTCATCTTAAGCTTCTATGCAGATGGAGGTTTGTACTGGTGTTAATACCATACTTCATTATTCAATACATTTTCCTTTATTAACGCTGCAGTGGTTTGTCGATACTCATTCTGATTTCCGAAATCAGTAAAACATTATTCCTCTTAAAACCAAGTACTCATTACTCACGAATGAGGTTTCACACTTTTAACAAAATTCATATCAATACCATTAAGTCAAGTCTCTTATCTTCTAAAAATCAAGAACCGCTCTTCTTTATCATTCTTAAGACGTTATACCTAACTTCCCATAAAGCTAGTACAACTCTTATGTTTTCAAAGCCAAGTATTACTCTTCTTTCAACAGTCTTTTGAAACACTTCAAGTTCTTTATTACTACCCATCAAATCCGTTATAAGTCAAATCAGTTACCCTTTGAAACCACAAAGCATTTTCTTACCTACATAAAGCTGTTATAACCGACTTCCCATAAAGCCGTTATAACACTTTATGTTTCAAACCAATCAAATACATTAAACACATGTACGTCTACCGTACTACATAGTTATACACATATCATGCTAGAACAGATAGGAAGAGGTTCACATACCTCGCGACGATTACCGACTAATAGCAAAGCGCTCCAAGTACCTCAAACCGTCGGCTACACCTTAAGCCAAGTAGACCACGCCACACGTAGTATTTCAACCTATAGAGGCCACAAGGCGCCTATTAACATCTAGATCTCAATGTAGAATATCTTACGAAAATTGGCGCCTCCCCGCAACAGCGTAAATCTCCTCCTCTATCGAGGCCGGCTACCAAGCCAACCAGGGGGGGGGTTTGCACGTCTGACCGGACGTGTACAATTCTACTCACAGCAATACTACACAAGTCTACTGTAATACAGTCCTATGTAATTACAGTTCAGTTCACTTCTTAAAATTCAGGCTTAAGTCGCAAGACATTGCCGTAAGTATTATTCAGGCTTAAGTCGAAAGACATTGCCGCACAACTATGTTCAGTTCTATATATATAGTATACTTAACTATAAACTCCTACAACATGTAATTTCCAATTACAACAGAAGGTCAAGAATGTTTACCTCGATAAGCCCAAAATTATCCGAGTTTATATGTCGATCCTGAGCAAGGTTTAGCTCCTACTCCGTGCGCTCCAACCCGCTCCAAACAACCCTTAGAAGTTCTAACCAACTTCTACTTAAAACTTCAACTACGGGTGAAGATTTACTTAGGGTTTCGTTTTTGTGACTGAGGGAAGTATAATAGTATTTTCTGGGCTTTTCGTAAAAAGGGTACTTTGGAAAGTACTACAAGGTATTTGGCTAAAGTATTTTGGGCATTATAACAATACTAGGAGAGTATTTCTATACCACAACAAGGGGTATTATACGAAAACAACTAGGCTAGGGGTACCACGGCTAGACACCACAAGGGAGAAGCTCTCGGCCAAAGGGCCTTCTCAAAGGGGAGGGGGTGTGGTGGACGAAAGAACAAGAGGAGGAGTATT
This sequence comes from Przewalskia tangutica, assembly GCA_029844215.1. NCBI lineage: Eukaryota > Viridiplantae > Streptophyta > Magnoliopsida > Solanales > Solanaceae > Przewalskia > Przewalskia tangutica. Next base: position 67,194,148 of record CM056720.1, read on the forward strand.
TGAGACTTAGGTAGATTGCTCAAGTGAGGATGAAGAAAGTCTTCAACTTAGAGGGTATTTATAGGTCAAGTGAAGGCCAACCAATGGCGAGATCAAGCCAAGTGCCATGCAAGTGTAGGGTCAAGATTAAGCCATGTGTTTGTCGGTCCCACTTTCTCATCTTCCACACAAAATATCCTACCAACTCCCTGACTAAGGAGAAGGCACAAAAAACGTGCCAACCATGCCCATTTCGTCCGTCCACTCCTTCCAATGTGAGGGTGACACATGTCACCCTCCCGTTGGTCCAAAATGTTTCGCTCTCGGAAAAATCCGCAAAAATTATTAATGACATAGCGAATTTTCCCTACAGTCGTGGAAACGTTTAATCGGAAACGACTCTTTTCGCACTTGTGTACAAATTTCGAAACTATGCCTACTTTAAGGCTCAAATTGTATCGTCGCCTCACGTACATACTCTGGAAATACGGGGTATAGCATTCTCCCCTCCTTAGAAACATTCGTCCCGAATGTTCCTTCTCAAGACGGATAACGATAAAGTTCTTCTAACAAGTTGCCAACGCCACAACTGGCCACGAAATAACACATGCACGCAAATACTTATATCCAAGTCCACGAGGAAACACCTCTAACATCACAAACTTTTGTCACTTTGCCGCGAGGTTCTAGTGTCACTCTGGCGACCCAACATATGGTACCGGACTGCATGCGATCCCTGAGATAAAAAAATATACATCCTTCGCACCTTCTCCCTTTATAAGAAATGATCACACACGTTCACTTCTCCCCTATCTCGTTGTACCCTTCTCGAACACTCGAACTCTTTCTAGTATCCGTATCACACTTCCGTCAACGTTTCTGTTTTCCAGCCCTTGGAGTCACCACCTCCAACTTGGTTATCTTACTAGCCTCAATCTTCCTTAAGGCCATTCCCGGCCTTCACGATCTTACGGTCGAACACACCCACGAACTCATACGATGGTCCACTAAACTTGGGCCTAGCACCCTCGTGACCCTACCACCTGGCGGAACCACCCAGAGATGACCCTCCTCGAAACAGGCTGCGGGTTGGCCCGCATACGCCCAACCCGACCCACTGTCGCGCCAACTCTTGCTCCTCGACACGGAACAATCTTGCTAAATCACATCATGAAAGATACCACTTTCATTTACCCAACCCAGGGACTTATCACACAATAGATTCTAGGCATAAAATGCACTCTGACAAGGATCACTCGCAAAATCTTGTACTCAAGACGGCCTTACATCTAAGGTCTCAACTGTAATATTCTAAGGTTCATCATTTTCTCACCCCAGCTTACCCTTTTCCCCCAACTGGGTTCCTAAATCACATTTTAGCACAAAGCTATCCGAACATAACACTTAACACATTAACATAACATCAAAACATACAAGCCTCTAGAGGTTAAGGATATACCTGAAGCTACCGCTCCACTCTAATCATAAGTCGCCTGCAGGCGCATAATAGAAGCGATGAACCCGCCATCGATCCGTAGCGCTGCGCCAGGCAATGCATACCTCTCCTATAAGCACGCTCGTCACATGGCCCTGACGGCCGCAGGTGAAACAAGCACCAGTAAAAAGACGACATTCCCCGGGATGATGTTTGCCACATCGTGCACACTGAGGGGGACATGAATCCTGCTGGCTAGCACTCACGTATACCGCGGAACTAAGCCACGGAGCTCGACCAGCTCGAATACCGAGCGTCCGAAGGCGAGAGGAGGACTACTCAGACCGGAGGAGGTACATAACTAGACTGCTGCTGAGGCGGTCCGCCTCGAAAGTTACCAAAGGACCCTGCTGTTCTGTCCCTCTTCTGCTGATCTCGGTCATTCCGTCGACCTCTCCGTGCCTCACATCCTAGTGCATGAGCTTGCATGCGGGCAATGTCCATGCCCGGCTGAAGAGCTACACCCGTACAAGCCTCTGCCAAGTAATCATCCATCCCGGTGACGTAGCGGTGTACTCTGTCCTCCATATCAGCTACCACAGCGGGAACATACCGAGCTAATGAGTCGAACTCCACATTGTACTCTCTAACCGTCCGCCCGTCCTGCCTCAACGTCAAAAATCTGTCGGCCCGAGCCTCCTCATTTGTGGGGCAAGAAATATGCAAGAAAAGCCCTTGAGAACTCGTCCCATACGGTGGAAGTGCATGCTCTTCCCGACAACTCACGAATCAAACTACCAATCGCAGTATCCGCGGTGATGCGAACCCAATACCACCGACTACGCCTCGAGACTCGATCACTCTCATGATCCAGTAGGCTTCGGATAAACTCCGAGGGTCGTCCTCGGCTCGATCCATAGAACAACGGCGGGCTACAACTCGAAAGTCACGTAGCCTCAAACTGCGCTCGGGGTGAACTACGGTGCTACTGGGCCGGAACTGCGTCTAGCCTATCCTCATATCGGCCTCGACCACGGCCGATCGCCATCTCCTTGTACCCATCTCATCTGCTCAGGCCGTGGGATGGAGGCTCAGTCTTGTAGTCTCGGCCCATCGCTGCGCTCTAAACTCTCTGGTCTTTGGCGGCGCGTCGCGAAACCGCCGTCGGAAGCTGTCAGTCTTGTGGCTGCGCTCGTACTCCTCTGTATCTCACTATGACTCACCTCATTGCCTTGCCCATCTGGGCTCAAGGTTGCCTTACGCGAGGCATAATCGTAAAGGAAAGGAATACGTCGGAGGGTCCAATTTATCACACAGCTCTAAGGTACAATCTCGTAATGAGAAGAATGAAACAATCCTAAATGTCCTGCGACCTCACGATTATAGATGTGGTGCCAACACACCGATAATCAAGACTCTACTAGACACGGTCTGTAGACACTTTCCGAGGACTAACTGCTCTGATACCACTTTTGTCACGACCGAACCCGCACGTGGTCGTGCCTACCCGCACCCTAGTGATACAACATCAGAGAAAATCAGCGGAAATAAAAACATGAACATGAATTAAGAGACATGATAAATAAACAGGCCAACCAAAACAGTTGCCTTTAGTATATATACATAAATACCCGAACAGTTATCCTTTTTACAGACTCTGCCCACAACAGTACTACAGACCTCTAAGAAGTGACAACAACTATGACGACAGGGCCGCCATACCCCCGAATGTACAAGAACCTACAGACTCAGGGTAACATACCAAAGATAAGCCTCCGAAGGAACGGAGCTTCCCAACACGCTGAAATGTGATCCTATAAGCGGGGATCGACAGTCGATGTACCTTTACCTGCGGCATGAACGCAGCCCCGGGAGGTCGATAACAGTACCAAGTATGTGAAATCAGTAAAATCAGAAATGAAATCATAATAGTCTATATAAAGCGGGAGACATGTATGATAACCAAACTACGATTCACAACATAAAAGCGATCATGTCAAGTCGTGACTCACGCCCTCAAAGTCATCCTCGTACGTGGAACTCCTTCCTCACCGCCGCGATCTAGGTACAAATCATGTGATACGTATAATGTCTCGGCCCATCTTATGGAACCAATATAGAAACGTGTGGAATACATTCCCGGTTCATCCCATGAACCTGTAGTCGAGTGGAATACATTCCCGGATGAACCGGTAGTCAAGTGAAATACATTCCCGGATGAACCGGTAGTCAAGTGAAATACATTCCCGGATGAACCGGTAGTCAAGTGAAATACATTCCCGGATGAACCGGTAGTCAAGTGAAATACATTCCCGGATGAGCCGGTAGTCAAGTGAAATACATTCCCGGATGAACCGGTAGTCAAGTGAAATACATTCCCGGATGAACCGGTAGTCAAGTGAAATACATTCCCGGATGAACCGGTAGTCAAGTGAAATACATTCCCGGATATAAAATTAGAGTGACTAACTTTGTTAGGTAAACCAAAATGCTTTCCTTTGTAAAATCAAGTAACAACCTTATTTTCCAAACGTTCAAGTTTGCCTAATTTCAAATGCTCAAGTTTCTCATTTTAGAAAAAGGTTTCGTAGTTCATAGTTTTAACATAATTCTCCTTTAAACATTTTGAGAAACATATGTCTTATATGTGAGTAGGTTATTCTTGTTTATAATCAATCTTATTAAGCAGCCATGATCTAGGAAATGTAATATCATTTTGTCTCATCTTAGCTTCTATGCAGATGGAGGTTTCTACTGGTGTTAATACCATACTTCATTATTCAATACATTTTCCTTTATTAACGCTGCAGTGGTTTGTCGATACTCATTCTGATTTCCGAAATCAGTAAAACATTATTCCTCTTAAAACCAAGTACTCATTACTCACGAATGAGGTTTTACACTTTAACAAAATTCATATCAATACCATTAAGTCAAGTCTCTTATCTTCTAAAAATCGATGTCGTTCTTCTTTATCATTCTTAAGACGTTATACCTAACTTCCCATAAAGCTAGTACAACTCTTATGTTTTCAAAGCCAAGTATTACTCTTCTTTCAACAGGTCTTTTTGAAACACTTCAAGTTCTTTATTACTACCCATCAAATTCGTTATAAGTCTAATCAGTTACCCTTTGAAACCACAAAGCATTTTCTTACCTACATAAAGCTGTTATAACCGACTTCCCATAAAGCCGTTATAACACTTTATGTTTCAAACCAATCAAATACATTAAACACATGTATGTCTACCGTACTACATAGTTATACACATATCATGCTAGAAAAGATAGGAAGAGGTTCACATACCTCGCGACGATTACCGACTAATAGCAAAGCGCTCCAAGTACCTCAAACCGTCGGCTACACCTTAAGCCAAGTAGACCACGCCACACGTAGTATTTCAACCTATAGAGGCCACAAGACGCCTATTAACATCTTAGATCTCAATGTAGAATATCTTACAGAAAATTCGGCACCTCCCACATGGCAGCGTAAATCTCTTCTCTATCGAGGCCGCTACCAAGCCAACCGGGGTTTCACGTCGACCGGGCGTGTACAATTCTACTCACATCAATACTACACAAGTCTCATGTAATACGGTCTATGTAATTCTGATTGATTCTTCTTAAAATTGTGCTTAAGTCGCAAGACATTGCTGTAAGTACTATTCGAGCTTAAGTCGAAAGACATTGCCGCACAACTATGTTCAGTTCTATATATATAGTATACTTAACTATAAACTCTACAACATGTAATTTCCAATTACAATGAAGGTCAAGAATGTTTACCTCGATAAGCCCCAAAATTATCCGAAGTTTATATGTCGATCTGAGCAAGGTTTAGCTCCTACTCCGTGCGCTCCAACCGCTCCAAACAACCCTTAGAAGTTCTAACCAACTTCTACTTAAAACTTCAACTACGGGTGAAGATTTACTTAGGGTTTCGTTTTTGTAGTGAGGAAGTATAATAGTATTTTGGGCTTTTTCGTAAAAGGGTACTTTGGAAAGTACTACAAGGTATTTGGCTAAAGTATTTTGGGCATTATAACAATACTAAGAGAGTATTTCTATACCACAACAAGGGTATTATCTGGAAACAACTAGGCTAGGGGTACCACTGAGACACCTGAGGGGAGAAGCTCTCGGCCAAGGGCCTTCTCAAAGGGGAGGGGGTGTGGTGGGCGAAAGAACAAGAGGAGGAGTATTTGAGACTTAGGTAGATTGCTCAAGTGAGGATGAAGAAAGTCTTCAACTTAGAGGGGTATTTATAGGTCAAGTGAAGGCCAACCAATGGCCAAGATCAAGCCAAGTGCCATGTAAGTGTAGGGTCAAGATTAAGCCATGTGTTTGTGGGTCCCACTTTCTCATCTTACACACAAAATATCCTACCAACTCCTTGACTAAGGAGAAGGCACAAAAGACGTGCCAACCATGCCCATTTCGTCCGTCCACTCCTTCCAATGTGAGGGTGACACATGTCACCCTCCCGTTGGTCCAAAATGTTTCGTCTCTCGGAAAAATCCGCAAAAATTATTAATGACATAGCCGGAATTTTCCCTACGAAAGCTGTGGAAACGTTTCGTCGGAAAACGACTCTTTTCGGCACTTGTGTACAAATTTCGAAACTATGCCTACTTTAAGGCTCAAATTGTATACGTACGCCCTCACGTACATACTCTGGAAATACGGGGTATAACATAATGTTTTACTGATTTCGGAAATGAGAATAAGGGTCGAACAAACCACTGCAGCGCTAATAAAGGAAAATGTATTGACTAATTAATTATATGAAAACCAGTAGAAACCTCCATCTGCATAGAAGCTAAGATGAGACAAAATGATATTACATTTCCTAGATCATGGCTGCTTTAATAAGATTGTTATAAACAAGAATAACCTACTCACACATAAGGCATATATTACTCAACTGTTTTAAAAGGAGAATTATGTTATTAAAAGATTAAGACTATGAACTATGAAACCTTTCGAAAATAAGAAATGTGAATATTTGAAATTAGGCAAACTTGAACTTTTGGAAAAGAATGTTGTTACTTGACTTTAAGAAGGAAAGTGTTTTGGTTTAAAAAGAAGGGCATAATGTTACCTTAGTTGTTTTAAAAGGAACATATGATATTACCTTAATCTGTCTTAAAAGAGCGTTTAAATGTTATGACCACACGACACCGCGTTCATGATATGAGCAGGAATGTATTCCATCCGACTCATCGAGTTCATGGGATGAGCAGGAATATATTTCACTCGACTACGCGTTCATGGGATGAGCAGGAATGTATTTCACTCGACTACGCGTTCGTAGGATGAGCGAGAATGTATTTCACTCGACTACGCGTTCGTAGGATGAGCCGAATGTATTCACTCGACTACCGCGTTACCAGGATGAGCGAGAATGTATTTCACTCGACTACGCGTTAATGAGATGAGCAGGAATGTATTTCACTCGACTATCGCGTTCATGAGATGAGCAGGAATGTATTTCACTCGACTCGAAGTTCATGAGATGAGCAGGGAATGTATTCCACACGTTTCTATCTGAGTCCATGAGATGGGCGGGAATGTATTCCATACGACGCGACAGGTCCATGAGATGGGCGAGACATGCTACACGTATCACACGATTTATACCTAGGCTGCCGCGGTGAGGAAGGAGTTCCACGGCGCGAGGATGACCTTGAGGGCGTGAGTCCCTGACTTGACATGACTACTTTTATGCTGTGAACTGTAGTTTTGTTATCATATATGTCTTCTGTTTTATATAGACTATTATGATTTCATTTTCAGTTTCACATACTTGGTACCTGTTGTACTGACCTCCTTCGGGGGGCTGCGTTCATGCCGCAGGTAGAGGTACACCGGTTGTTGATCCTCGCTCATAGGATCACAGTTCAGCGTATTGGGAAGCTCCGTTTCTCCGGAGGCTTATCTTTTGGTATGTTTCCCTGAGTTGTAGGTTCTGTACATTCAGGGGTATGGCGGGGCCCTGTCCCGTCATAGGTGTTGTTACATTCTTAGAGGTCTGTAGTACTGTTGTGGGCAGGGTTTGTAAAAGGGATGTAACTGTTCAAAAATTTCTGTATATATAAAAGGAGGAAACCGTTTTGGTTGGCCTGTTTTATTATCTTATCTCTTGTTTCATATCTGTATGTTTTATATTCCGCTGATTTCTCTGATGTATGACTACTTGGGTGCCCGGGTAAGGCACCAGTCACGGGCCCCGGAACGGGTCGTGACAAAAGTGGTATCAGAGCAGTTAATCCTCGGAAAGTGTCTACAGACCGTGTCTAGTAGAGTCTTGATTATCGATGTGTTGTGCACCACATCTATAATTAGGAGGTTGCAGGACATTTAGGTTTGGTTTCCATTCTTCTCATTCTGAGATCGTGCCTTAGAGCTGTGTTATAAGTTGGACCCCTCTGACGTATTTCGTTTTACCGATTATGCCTCCGCGTTAGGCAACCTGAGCCCGGATGGGCAAGGCAGCGGCGAGGCTGCTAGTAGGATCTGAGAGAATGCGAAGCGCGAGCCCGATCGATCACGAGATAGTGCTTGACGGCGAGTTTTTGCGCCGCCCGGCCAGAGTTTAGAGCGCAACGATGGTGCGAGACCACGATACATGAGCCTCAGTCCCGGCTGGAGCAGGGAGATGGGTTACAAAGAGATGGCCCGATTATTGGCGGAGATAGTGGCAAGACATGAGGATAGGCTGGATCGCGATTCGATTCGAGTACCCATGGTTCACCCGAGATCGGATAGTTTGAGGTTACGGGACTTTCGAGTTGTAGCCCGCGAGTTCTACGGTCGAGGCACGAGGATGATCGCGAGGAGTTCATTCAGCGATTCTGACGGATCATAGAGTGATCAAGGCTTGGAGACCGAGTCGGTGGTCTTAGGTTCGCATCGGCTGCGTGATCTGCGATCGGGTTTGATTCGTGAGGCGTCTCGGGAGAGTATGCACTTCCAGTAGTATGGGACGAGTACTCGGGAATTTCTTGCACATTTCTTGCCTCCACGGATGAGAAGGGCTCGGGCCAGATTTTTGACGTTGAGCGCAGCGGGCGTCTGGTTCGGGAGTACAATGTGGAGTTTGACTCATTAGCTCGGTACGTCCCCGCATTGGTAGCCGACATGCAGGACAGAGTGCACCGCTATGTCACCGGGCTCGATGACTACTTGGCAGAGGCTTGTTCGGGAGTAGCTCTTCAGCCGGGCATGGACATTGCCCGCATACAGGCTTATGCGCTTGGATGTGAGGCGTAAGTCGGCGGAATAGCGAGGTCGCCAGAAGAAGGCTAGGACAGCAGGGTCCTTTGGTAACTTTCGAGGTGGACCGCCTCGGCGGAGCTAGTTATGTACCTCGCCCGATGCAGTGGTCCTCGCGATCTTCAGGACATTCGGGGTATTCGGGAGCTGGTCGGAGCTCCAGGGCTTCTGGGTTACAGATATACACGGGTTCTAGCCAGCAGGATTCATGTCCCCCTCAGTGTGCACGATGTGGCAAGCGTCATCCCGGGGAATGTCGTCTTCTTACTGGTGCTTGTTTCACCTGCGGCCGTCAGGGCCATGTGACGAGAGACTGTGCTTATAGGAGGGGTACAAGCAGAATGGCGCGACCTACGGTCGATGGCGGGATCATCGCCTTACGACTATGCGCCTGCAGGCGAGCCTATGATTAGAGTGGAGCATGTTATACCCCGTATTTCCAGAGTATGTACGTGAGGACGTGCGTACAAAAGTTTAAGCCTTAAGTAGGCAAAGTGGCGAAATTTTGTGCACAACTACCGAAAAGAATCGTTTTCCGACGAAACGTTTTCCAAACTTTGCGAAGGGAAAAATACGGCTATGTCATTTATTATTTTTGCGGATTTTTCCGAGAGATGAAATATTTTGGACCAACGGGAGGGTGACATGTGTCACCCTCAAAAGTGGACGGCAAGGGCTAGCATTGGCACGTTTTTTGTGCCTTGTTTGTAGTCAAGGTTAGGTAGGATATTTGTGAGATATTTTGTGTAGTTGATGAACAAGTAGGACCCACTTACACATGTCCAAATCCCCACCCTACACTTGCCTAACACTTGTCTTGATCTTGGCCATTGGTTGGCCTATAAATACCCCCTTAGTTGATGAGTTATTTCATCCACACTTGAGCAAATTCCAAGTCTAAAAATACTCCCTCCCTCTTGAGGTTTCGTCATACACCCTCCCCTTGTGAGGCCCTTGCCGAAAACCCCTAGCCTAGTTGTTTTCGAGAAATACACCCCCCCCTTTGTGGTATAGAAATACTTCTCCAAGTATTGTTATAATGCCAAAATACTCTAGCCCAAAACCTTTGTAGTATTTCCAAGTACCCTCTATACGAAAAGCCCGGAAAATACTACTATACTTTCCTTTAGCCACTAAACGAAACCCTAAGGAAAATCTCCATAATTGGTTGGAGTACTAAGTAGAAGTTGTGTAGAACTTCTAAGGGTTTCTTGGAGCGAATTGGAGCGTTCAGAATCGGAGCTAAACGTTGCTCAGGATCGACATTAAACTTGGATAATTTTTGGGCTTATCGAGGTAAATACTACTGTCCTTCTATTGTAATTGGAAATTACATACTGTAGTAGTATAGAAATGTATATAAGATTCATAGAAGGGAATTGAACTGTAATAGAAGGATATTACAGAAAAGACTTGAACTGAAATCACATCAGAAGAATATTATAGTAGAAGACTGAACTGTACTTACATAGGACTGTATTTACAATAGACTTATAACCTTTATTGGTTGAATGTTCTGCGAGTAGCATGTACTACTTGGAAGATGGACAAGGCTAGCCGGGTTATAGCCGTGGAGCGTTTTGCTAATAGTCGATAATCGTCGCGAGGTATGTGATTCTTCCTATCCTCTTGAGCATGATATTTTAAAGGAATATATATATATAGTACGGTAGACGTACGTGTGTTAACTGAACGTAGTTTCTGGCAATGTCTTTTGACTTAAGCCTGAATAATAAGAATCTGGAAGTATTTTAAAAGAATATATATAGTACGGTAGACGTACGTGTGTTAACTGAATATAGTTTTACGGCAATGTCTTTTGACTTAAGCCTGAATAATAAAGAATCTTGAAGTATTTCAAAAGAGATAAGAAACCTTTTTGAAAGAAGAATAATGCTTGGTTTTAAGAGTTATACTAGCTTTATGGGAAGTTAGGTATAACGACTTAAGAAAGATAAAAAGAATGGTTATTTGATTTTTATAAGATAAGAGACTTGACTTAATTTAATTAACATGAAGTTTGTTAAAAAGTGTGATACCTCATTCGTGAGTAAGTACTTGGTTTTAAAAGGAATAATGTTTCTTGATTTGAATCAGAATAAATATCGAACAAACCACTGCAACGCTAATAAAGGGAAATGTATTGAACAAATGAAGTATTATTAAAACCAGTAGAAACCTCCATCTGCATAGAAGCTAAGATGAGACAAAATGATATTACATTTCCTAGATCATGGCTGCTTTAATAAGATTGTTATAAACAAGAATAACCTACTCACACTTAAGGCATATGTTTCTTAAAATGGTTTTAAAAGGGATTATGTTATTAAGTGATTAATACGATGAACTATGAAATCTTTCGAACATGAGAAGCTTGAGCAATTGAAACTAGGCAAACTTGAACCTTTGGAAAAGAACGTTGTTACTTGATTTTAAAAAGGGAAGTGTTTTGGTTTACTTAACAATGTTAGTCACTCTATTTTTATACTACGGGTATCGGGTGACCTTTGTAAAAGAAATGGATCTCTAAAAGGAATTTAACGTACGTAGTACTTTAGGGTTAAAACCCGGACTTCGACATAAAATGAAAGTACCTTGAGTTGTGTGTAACTTGCCTATGCTTGTGGTTGTGTAACTTGCCTATGCTTGCTTTGATAGCCTTTGTTGTGCAAGAATTGTGTTTCTATACTACCGCGTCTCTCGATGGAGGGCCGGTTGACTTGTTGAGAACTTACTTGGACGTACCGGCAGTGACGGAAGATTCCACGGGTATGCTTCCATTATTATTGTTACATGGGCATGTCTACACCGATGATGGATTCTGTGGACATGTGACCATTATGGTTATTTATGGCGAAGTATCGTGACTTACGGTTGTGATCGGGTGCATAGCCTGTTTACTTGCCCCCGTCAGCTACGTGACGCAGGTGGATCTGGTATAGGTTATTGCACTTGCCACGTGTCAGCTTCGCGGCGAAGTATCGTGACTTACGGTTGTGATCTGGTGCTTAGCCGATTCACTTGCCCCCGTCAGCTACGTGGCGCAGGGAGGAGCTGGTGGAGGCTAGTGCACTTGCCACGTGTCAGCTTCGCGAGTCAGTGTTTGGATGGAGCTTCGTGACTTACGGTTGTGATCTGGTGCTTAGCCGTATACTTGCCCCCGTCAGCTACGTGGCGCAGGGAGGATCTGGTAGAGGTTATTGCACTTGCCACGTGTCAGCTTCATGATATGGTTGTACAGTATTATTGGTACGGTCGGATCTGGTAGTTATGCCTTTATACTTGCCCCGTACGGTTTTAGGACACAGGTGGGACCTGGTGTTCATGTATACTCCTTGGTATTGTTATATCATAGACTGCCGGCAGTGAGGAAGGAATTCCACGGGCACGAGTGATGATTTGGAGGGCGTGAGTCCCTGACTTGATATGACTATTTATATGTTGTGTACTGTAGTTTGGTTATCATACATGTCTCCTGCTTTATATAGACTATTATGATTTCATTTACAGTATTTTCAGTTTCACATACTTGGTACCTGTTGTACTGACCTCCTTCGGGGGGCTGCGTTCATGCCGCAGGTAGAGGTACATCGGCTGTCGATCCCCGCTTATAGGATCACATTTCAGCGTATTGGGAAGCTCCGTTCCTTCGGAGGCTTATCTTTTGGTATGTTACCCTGAGTCTGTAGGTTCTTGTACATTCAGGGGTATGGCGGGGCCATGTCCCGTCATAGTTGTTGTAAAAATCTTAGAGTGCATGCTTTGTTGTGGCGGGGTTGTAAGGATTATGCTCGTTCAAATGTTGATATATATATATTTGCGAGAAAGGCAACCGTTTTGGTTGGCCTATTTTCTTTATCTTGGTCCATATCTAATTGTATGTTTAAGTTTTTATTTATTTGGTTTTTCTCGATGTTGTATCACTAGGGTGCGGGGTAGGCACCGATCCACGGGCCGGTTGGTCGTGACAAAAGTGGTATCGAGCGATTAGTCCTCGGAAAGTGTCTCTGAGGTGTCTAGTAGAGTCTTGATTATCGATGTGTTGTGCACCACATCTATGTCGAGGAGGCAGGACATTTAGGATTGGTTTCTATTCTTCTCATTACGAGATCGTGCCTTAGAGCGTGTGATAAGTTGGACCCTCTGGCGTATTTCGTTTTACGATTATGCCTCCGCAGGCAACCGGGCGAAGGGCAAGGCAGCGTGAGGAGGCTGCGAGTAAAGCGTGGCGGTCTCTGAGACCACGATGCACGAGCCTCCATTTCCACGATGCAGGCGAGAGGAGATGGGTTACAAGGAGTTGGCCCGATTATTGGCGGGGTTGTGGCAGACTTGAGGATAGGTGGGCGCAGCGGCACGATGCACCGATGGTTCACCTAGATCGAGATAGTTTGAGGCTACGGATTTTTACGAGTTGTAGCCCGCCATAGTTTTATGGGTCGAGGCACGAGGATGATCCGCGGGAGTTCATCAGCGATTCTGACGGATCATGATGGTGATCAAGGCATCGGAGACCGAGTCGGTGGTCTAGGTTCGCATCGGTGCGTGATACCGCAATGATCGTTTGATTCGCGAGCTGTCGGTGAGAGAATGCACTTCCGGCTATATGGGGCGAGTTCTCGAGGCATTTCTTGCACATTTCTTGCCTCGCGGATGAGGAGGGCTCAGCCGATAGATTTTTGGTGTTGAGGCGAGCGGGCGTGCGGTTCGAGTACAATGTGAGTTCGACTCATTGGCTCGTCGTCCCGCGTTAGTAGCTAGTATGGAGGATCGAGTGCACCGATATGTTACGAGGGCTCGATGATTACCTAGCGAGAAGTTGTTGGTGTAGCCCTTCAGCCGGGCATGGACATTGCCGCATGCGAGCTTATGCACTTGGATGTGAGGCGGAGAGATCGGCGGAATGGCCGAGATCAGCGAAGAGGCGAGCAGCGGGGTCCTTTGGTGACTTTCGAGGCGGACCGCCTCGCAGAACGATTATGCGCCTCGCCCGATGCAAGTGGTCCCCCACCGTCGTCGGGGCGTCTGGGATATTCAGGAGCCGGTCAGGGCTCCCAGGTTTCAGATTTTCAGGGGAGTAGAAGTGCTCGCGGATGAGGCCACCGTATCTCGGTGTAGTCGTTGTGGTAAAGCCCATAGGGAATGTCGTCTTGGTTTGGGAGATTGCTATACTTGCGGCCCGGGAGCCATTTGTGAGACCTGTCAGGCGGTATGCGGTGGGATAGCACAGACTACGAGATCCGTTGCGGGTTCTTCACCTTCCATAGCTAGGCAGGATGTTCATACACCGGCAGGCCACGGCAGAGGTCGCGGTGGAAGTTCCCAGTTTTAGCGGTCCTTTGAACCGCCTATTTTCAGGTATATCCTTAACCCTCTAGAGACTTCTATGTATTGATGTTCTGATGATGTGTTATGTTCGGATAGCTTTGTGCTAAAATGTGACTTAGAAGCCTGGTTAGTGAAAAGGGTAAGCCTGGGGGTGAGAAAATGATGAACCTTAGAATATTACACATTGAGACCTTAGATGTAAGGCCGTCTTGAGTAAAAGATTTATGTCTATGTTGACCTTTATCGGAGTGCAAATGTGTTGTGGGATAATTCCAGGGGTTGTGTAGCATGAAAGTGGTAGCTTTCAGGACTTGATTAGTGAGATTGTTCCGGATCGGGGAACAAGAGTTGGCGCGATTGTGGGTCGGGTTGAGGACCATTCGCGGGTCAACCCGCAGCCCGGATTGAGGTGGGGTCAGTTAGAGGTGATCCCGCCAGGTGGTAGGGTCACGAGGGCGCCAAGCCCAAGCTTAGATGACCATCGTATGAGTTTGTGGATATGTTCGACCAGAATCGGATCGTGAAGGCCGGGAATGGCCTTGAAGAAGATAGAGGCTAGTAAGATGACCAAGTTTGGAGGTAGTGGCTCCAGAAATTTTGGGAACTGAAGTGACGACTGAGGTATGGTACTTATACTAGAAAGAGTTCAAGTGTTCGAGAAGAGTACGACGAGTGAGGGAAGAAGTGAACGTGTGTTATTTTGCGGCCAGGTGTGGCATTGGCAACTTGTTTCAGTTAAGAAGAACTTGATCGTTATCTGTCTTAAGAAGGAACATTCGGGACGAATGTTTCTAAGGAGGGGAGAATGTTATACCCCGTATTTCCAGAGTATGTACGTGAGAACGTGCGTACAAAAGTTTAAGCCTTAAGTAGGCAAAGTGGCGAAATTTTGTGCACAACTACCGAAAAGAATCGTTTTCCGACGAAACGTTTTCCAAACTTTGCGAAGGGAAAAATACGGCTATGTCATTTATTATTTTTGCGGATTTTTCCGAGAGATGAAATATTTTGGATCAACGGGAGGGTGACATGTGTCACCCTCAAAAGTGGACAGCAAGGGCTAGCATTGGCACGTTTTTTGTGGCTTGTTTGTAGTCAAGGTTAGGTAGGATATTTGTGAGATATTTTGTGTAGTTGATGAACAAGTGGGACCCACTTACACATGTCCAAATCCCAACCCTACACTTGCCTAACACTTGTCTTGATCTTGGCCATTGGTTGGCCTATAAATACCCCCTTAGTTGATGAGTTATTTCATCCACACTTGAGCAAATTCCAAGTCTAAAAATACTCCCTCCCTCTTGAGGTTTAAATCGCCACACCCCTCCCCTGTGAGGCCCTTGGCGAAAACCCCCTAGCCTAGTTGTTTTAGAAATACACCCGCTTTGTGGTATAGAAATACTTCTCCAAGTATTGTTATAATGCCAAAATACTCTAGCCCAAAACCTTTGTAGTATTTCCAAGTACCTCTATCTGAAAAGCTTGGAAAATACTACTATACTTTCCTTTAGCCACTAAACGAAACCAAGGAAAATCTCCATAATTGGTTGGAGTACTAAGTAGAAGTTGTGTAGAACTTCTAAGGGTTTCTTGCAGCGAATTTGGCGTTGAATCGGAGCTAAACGTTGCTCGGGATCGACATTAAACTTGGATAATTTTGGGCTTATCGAGGTAAATACTCTTGTCCTTCTATTGTAATTGGAAATTACATGTAGTAGTATAGAAATGTATATAAGATTCATAGAAGGAATTGAATCGTAATGAAGGATATTACGAAAAGACTTGAACGAAATCACATCGTAAGAATATTATAGTAGAAAGTGACTGATTTACATGGATTTGTATTTACAATAGACTTATAACCTTTATTGGTTGAATGTTCTCGAGTAGCATGTACTACTTGGAAGATGGACAAGGCTAGCCGGGTTATAGCCGTGGGCGTTTTGCTAATAGTCGATAATCGTCGCGAGGTATGTGATTCTTCCTATCCTCTTGAGCATGATATTTTAAAGGAATATATATATAGTACGGTAGACGTACGTGTGTTAACGGAACGTAGTTTTACGACAATGTCTTTTGACTTAAGCCTGAATAATAAGAATCTGGAAGTATTTTAAAAGAATATATATAGTACGGTGAGGCGTCGTGTGTTAATCGAATATAGTTTTACTGATGTCTTTTGACTTAAGCCTGAATAATAAAGAATCTTGAAGTATTTCAAAAGAGATAAGAAACCTTTTTGAAAGAAGAATAATGCTTGGTTTTAATAGTTATACTAGCTTTATGGGAAGTTAGGTATAACGACTTAAGAAAGATAAAAAGAATGGTTATTTGATTTTTATAAGATAAGAGACTTGACTTAATTTAATTAACATGAAGTTTGTTAAAAAGTGTGATACCTCATTCGTGAGTAAGGAGTACTTGGTTTTAAAAGGAATAATGTTTCTTGATTTGAATCAGAATAAATATCGAACAAACCACTGCAGCGCTAATAAAGGGAAATGTATTGAACAAATGAAGTATTATTAAAACCAGTAGAAACCTCCATCTGCATAGAAGCTAAGATGAGACAAAATGATATTACATTTCCTATATCATGGCTGCTTTAATAAGATTGTTATAAACAAGAATAACCTACTCACACTTAAGGAATATGTTTCTCAAAATGGTTTTAAAAGGGATTATGTTATTAAGTGATTAATACGATGAACTATGAAATCTTTCGAACATGAGAAACTTGAGCAATTGAAACTAGGCAAACTTGAACCTTTGGAAAAGAACGTTGTTACTTGATTTTAAAAAGGGAAGTGTTTTGGTTTACTTAACAATGTTAGTCACTCTATTGTTATACTACGGGTATCGGGTGACCTTTGTAAAAGAAATGGATCTCTAAAGGAATTTAACGTCGTAGTACTTTAGGGTTAAAACCGGACTTCGACATAAAATGAAAGTACCTTGAGTTGTGTGTAACTTGCCTATGCTTGTGGTTGTGTAACTTGCCTATGCTTGTTGTTGTGTAACTTGCCTATGCTTGCTTTGATAGCCTTTGTTGTGCAAGAATTGTGTTTCTATACTATCGCGTCTCTCGATGGAGGGCCGGTTGACTTGTTGAGAACTTACTTGGGCGTCTGGCGGTGTGGAAGATTCCACGGGTATGCTTCCATTATTATTGTTACATGGGCATGTCTACACCGATGATGGATTCGGTGGACATGTGACCATTATGGTTATTTATGGCGAAGTATCGTGACTTACGGTTGTGATCGGGTGCATGCTTTGTTTACTTGCCCCGTCGGCACGTGGCGCAGTGGATCTGGTATAGGTTATCGCGCACCACGTGTCGACCGGCGAGTATCGTGACTTGCGGTTGTGCTCTGGTGCTTAGCCGATTCACTTGCCCCGTCGGCCTACGTGGCGCGAGGAGGAGGCTGGTGGAGGCTAGTGCACTTGCCGCGTGTCGGCCGCGAGTCGGTGTTTGGATGGAGCCGTGACTTACGGTTGTGATCTGGTGCTTAGCGTATACTTGCTCCCGTCAGCTACGTGGCGCAGGGAGGATATGGTAGAGGTTATTGCACTTGCCACGTGTCAGCTTCATGATATGGTTGTACAGTATTATTGGTACGGTCGGATCTGGTAGTTATGTCTTTATACTTGCCCCGTACGGTTTTAGGACACAGGTGGGACCTGGTGTTCATGTATACTACTTGGTATTTTTATATCATAGACTGCCGGCAGTGAGGAAGGAATTCCACGGGCACGAGTGATGATTTGGAGGCGTGAGTCACGACATGATATGACTATTTATATGTTGTGTCTTGTAGTTTGGTTATCATACATGTCTCACCTTTATATAGACTATTATGATTTCATTTCTGATATTTTCGATTTCACATACTTGGTACTGTTATCGACCTCCTTCGGGGTGCGTTCATCTGCAGAGGTACATCGTACTGTCGATCCGACATAGGATCACATTTCAGCGTATTGGGAAGCTCTGTTCCTTCGAGGCTTATCTTTTGGTATGTTACCACAGTGCATGGGTTCTTGTACATTCGTGAGTATGGCGGGGACTGTCCGTCATAATTGTTGTAAAAATCTTAAGTGCAGTGCTTTGTTGTGGGCGGGGTTGTAAGGATTATGCTCGTTCAAATGTTGATATATATATATTTGCGTAAAGGCAACCGTTTTGGTTGGCCTATTTTCTTTATCTTGGTCCATATCTAATTGTATGTTTAAGTTTTTATTTCCGCTGGTTTTCTCGATGTTGTATCACTAGGGTGCAGGGTAAGGCACGATCACGCCAGGTTCGGTCGTGACAAAAGTGGTATCGAGCGATTAGTCCTCGGAAAGTGTCTCTGACCGTGTCTAGTAAGTCTTGATTATCGATGTGTTGTGCACCACATCTATAATTAGGAGAGGCTGCAGGACATTTAGGATTAGTTTCCATTCTTCTCATTACGAGATCGTGCCTTAGAGTTGTGTGATAAGTTGGACCCTCGACGTATTTCGTTTTTACGATTATGCCTCCGCCAAGGCAACCGGGCCCGGAAGGGCAAAGCGTGAGGAGTCTGCGAGTAAGCGTGGCGATCTCTACAGAGACCACGAGACACGAGCCTCCATCCGCGATGCAAGCGAGAGGAGATGGGTTACAAGGAGTTGGCGATTATTGGCCATGGTTGTGGCGAACTTGAGGATAAGGGCCAGCAGCGGTTCGATAGCACGATGGTTCACCCTAGATCGAGATAGTTTGAGGCTACGGGATTTTTACGAGTTGTAGCCCGCGAGTTTTATGGGTCGAGGCACGAGGATGATCCGCAAGAGTTCATCAAGCGATTCTGATGGATCATGATGGTGATCAAGGCATCGGAGACCGAGTCGGTGGTCCTAGGATCGCATCGCCGCGTGATACCGCGATCGGGGTTTGATTCGTGGGAGCTGTCGGGAGAGAATGCACTTCCGGCTATATGGGACGAGTTCTCGAGGCATTTCTTGCACATTTCTTGCCTCGCGGATGAGAGGGCTCGGGCAATAGATTTTTGGTGTTGAGGCGAGCGGCGTCTTGTTGGGAGTCTGATGGAGTTCGACTCATTGGCTCGACACGTCCCGCGTTAGTAGCTAGTATGGAGGATCGAGTGCACCGATATGTTACAGGCTCGATGATTACCTAGCGAAGTTGTTCGGTGTAGCCACTTCAACCGCATGGACATTGCCGCATGCGAGCTTATGCACTTGGATGTGAGGCGGAGAGATCGGCGGAATGACCGAGATCAGCGAAGAGGCGAACAGCAGGTCCTTTGGTGACTTTTCGATGCGGACCGCCTCGGCAGCCGAGACGATTATGCGCCTCCGCCCGATGCAGTGGTCCCTCGTCGTCGGGACGTATGGGATATTCGGGAGGCGGTCGGGCTCCTGTGTTTGATTTTGAGGAGTAGAAGTGTTATACCCGTATTTCACGAGTATGCGTGAGGACGTGCGTAGAAAAGTTTGGGCTTTAAAGTAGGCTTGGCCGAATTATTTTTTGCACAACACCCGGTTAGAGTCGTTTTTCGACGAAACGTTTTACACAACTCGCGTAGGGTAAATTACGACTATGTCATTTCTAATATTTGCGGATTTTTCCGAGAGACGAAACATTTTGGACCAACAAGAGGGCGACACTTGGCACCCTCTCATTGGTGGGCTTTGGGGCGGCAATTGGGACGATTTCTTGGCTTTGTTTAGTCAAGGTTAGGTAGGATATTTTGTGGTAGATGGATAAGGTGCACTTGGGTGAATCCTAGCCCTACACTTGCCTTGCACTTGGCATGATCTTGGCCATTGGTTGGCCATGGCTTGACCTATAAATACCCCTCCCCTTTGATGAACTTCTTCATCCAAAAATAATTTCTAAGTCTTGAAAAATCCCTCCCTCTCCCTCTTGCTAGTTCTCGTCCCCCTCCCCCTTGTGAGGCTTTAGCCGAGAGTCCCTCCCCCCCTTGGCCGAGAGTACCCCCCTCCTAGTGGGGTTGGCCGAGGGGTATACACCCCCCCTTGTGGTGTTGTCTCGTATAAATACCCCCCCTCTTGGTAGAAATACTCTCCAAAGTATTGTTACTATACCCAAATTACCTTAGCTGTATACCTTGTAGTATTCCAAAGATACCTCTATACGTAGAGCCCGGAAATACTACCTTATGTCCTTTTTGTCTCAAACCAAAACCCTAGGGAAAATCTTCACAGTTGGTTGAAGTATTTAAGAAGAAGTTGCGTAGAACTTCTAAAGGGTTGTTTGGAGCGGGTTGGAGCGCCCGGAGTAGGAGCTAAGCGTTGCTCATGATCTACTTTATAACTTGGATAATTTTTGGGCTTATCGAGGTAAATAATCTTGTCCCTCTATTGTAATTGGTAATTACATACTGTAGTTGTATAAATGAATATAAGATTCATAGAAGAGATTTAAACTGTAATAGAAGGATATTACAGAAAAGACTTGAACTGAAATCATCAGAAGAATAATCTACCGAGTAGTCTAGACTTTGATAGACTTGTATAACCTTTATAGGTTGAATGTTCTGTAAGTAGCATGTGTTACTTGGAAGGTGGACAAGGCTAGCCGGGTTATAAGTGAGCGTTTGCTAATAGTCGATAAATCGTCACGAGGTATGTGATTCTTCCTATCCTCGAGCATGATATTTTAAAGAATATATATATAGTACGGTAGGCGTCGTGTGTTAATCGAATAATAATTACGGCAATGTCTTCGGACTTAAGCCTGAATAATAATTACGGCAATGTCTTTTGACTTAAGCCTGAATAATCTTGAAATATTTCAAAAGAATACTGAATCATTTTAACAGAAGAGTAATACTTGGTTTTAAAAGCTTAAGAGTTATACTAGCTTTATGGGAAGTTAGGTATAACGGCTTAAGAGAGATAAAAAGAATGATTTATTTAAGAAGTTAAGAGACTTGATCTTAAAAGATAAGAGACTTGACTTAATTGAATTTTGTTAAAAAGTGTGAAACCTCATTCGTGAGTAATGAGTACTTGGTTTTCAAAAGGAATAATGTTTCTTGATTTGAAATCGAATAAGTATCGAACAAACCACAAAGACTCTAATAAAGGAAATGTTTTGACTAATAAAGTATTATTAAAACCAGATGAAACTACCATCTGCATAGAAGCTAAGATGAGACAAAATGATATTACATTTCCTAGATCATGGTTGTTGTATCAAGATTGTTATGAACAAGAATAACCTACTCACACATAAGGTATATGTTTCTCAAATTGTTTTAAAGGATTAAAACTATGAACTACAAACCTTTCGAAAATGAGAAACTTGAGTAATTGAAATTAGGCAAACTTGGAACGTTTGGAAAAGAATGTTGTTACTTGATGTTACAAAGAGAAGTGTTTTGATTTACTTCAAAAGATAATCACTCTATTTTCATATACTACGGGTATTGTGTGACTTTTGTGAAAGTAACGTATCTTTTAAAGAGTTAATGTATGAAGTACATTGGGGATAAAAACCCGATCTTTTTAATCATATATTAGAAAGTACCTTGTGTGTATAACTTGATTGTGTTGGTTTGTGATAGCCTTGTAATACTTTCTTGTTGATTTGTTAAGTAAACATGCTACGTGTGTTAGTATCTTGTGATGTTTGTGTAAAGGGGTTTCCCTTGATTGTGCTTATGTTGTTTAAACGATAAGCTGTTATGTTAGTATTGTATCACTCATGATTCTGGGGGTTAAGCTGCCCTCCGATGCGGGGTAGACTTCGGTAGTGCATGTGACCTATGATTCGAGAATACCTTATGCGGTGCAGTGGCCTATGCGGATCGCGGAGTTCGAGTTAGTGTGCGGCCCTTTGTGGTCATGCGGTCTATGTGGCCATGCGGACGGCGAGTCCAGGACACTGCCGGGGAGTAGCTACCCTCGATGCGGGGAATACCTCATGCGGGCCATTGGAGTGGCCCATGCGGAGCTACGGGAAGTTCCAGGGCTAGACGCGCGCATTAGATCTGCGGGCGAGTGACCGGCTTGATCATGTGGGATGCAGACAGATCATGATACGCTTTATGACCTTGTTATGCGTAGGTTTTAGTAGTCGGCTATGCCTTCGCACTTACCGTGCGGTTTTATGATGACACAGTTGGACTCGTGTTCATGTGTATTCCTTGGTGCTTTTATATCATAGACTGCCGGCAGTGAGGAAGGTATTCCACGGGCATGATTGATGTTGTGGGCGTGAGACCCATTGTTATATTTGAGTGATGACTTTGAGGGCGTGAGTCCCTGACTTGACATGACTGCTATTTATTGTGAACTGTAGTTTGGTTATCATACATGTCTCCTGCTTTATATAGACTACTATGATTTCATTTACGCATTTTTAGTTTCACATACTTGGTACTGTTATCGACCTCGCCGGGGCGTTCATGCCGCAGGTTGAGGTACACCAGTCGTTGATCCTAGCTCTCAGGGTCACAGTTCAGCGTTTGGGAAGCTCCGTTTCTCCGGAGGCTTATCAGTGGTATAGTCCCTGTCGTAGTAGGTGCTTACATTCAGGGGTATGGCGGGGCCCTGTCCCGCCATTGTTGTCATGTCACTCTTAGAAGTGCAGTAATCTTTGTTGTGGCGGAGTGTAAAAGTGTAACTTCAAATTGTTATTCATATATATACTGAAGGTAACCGTTTTTGGTTAGCCTGTCTTCTTATTACATTGGTTTCATGTATTGTCTTTATATTCCGTGATTTCTCGATGTTGTATCACTAGGGTGCCCGGTAAGGCACACGATCCAGCGAGTTCGGTCGTGACAAAAGTGATATCGAGCGATTAATCCTCGGAAAGTGTCTACAGACCGTATCCAGTAGAGTCTTGATTATCGGTGTGTTGTGCACCACACCAATAATCAGGAGGCTATAGGATAGTTAGGATTGGTTTCTATTTCTTCTC
This sequence comes from Przewalskia tangutica, assembly GCA_029844215.1. Classification (NCBI taxonomy): domain Eukaryota; kingdom Viridiplantae; phylum Streptophyta; class Magnoliopsida; order Solanales; family Solanaceae; genus Przewalskia; species Przewalskia tangutica. The sequence goes on from CM056720.1 coordinate 67,217,112, forward strand.
ACTCAGAGATCGTGCCTTAGAGCTGTGTTGTAAGTTGGACCCTCTAACGTATTTCTTTCCTCTACCGTTATGCCTCGCGTAGGGCAAACCGGGCAGGGAGGCAAAGCGGCGAGTCTGCGAGTAGAGTTCGAGAGGTTACGTGGGCACAGGCCCAATCATCACCTGGGGTGGTGCTTCATTCGGGGAGTTCTGCGACGTCACTAGCCCCAGCAGAGTTTAGCACGGCGGCGGTAGTTCCTACTGCGGCCATGACTTTTGAACCTTCAGTTCCACGACCGGGAACAGAGAATATAGATTGCAAAGAGGCGACCCTGTTACTAGCTATGGATTTGACTACCAGAGAGTATACCGATGTACCGCGAGTCTTGATGACTATCTAAGAGAGGGTTGTGAAGAAGTAACTCTTCAGTCAGGAATGAGGATGGCCTGCGTTCAGGCTTATGTGCAACAGATTGAGAAACGTAGAGATTGACGGGTTAACGGGGCGAAGAGGGCGAGCAGCAAGGTCCTTTGGTAACTTTCGAGGCGAATCGCCTCACTAGCAGATTTGTTATACACATCCACGGTCGAGAATGGTCCTCCATAAGGTTCGTGACATTGGGGTAAGCGGAGTTGGTCGAGCTCGAGCTTCCGTTCCACGCCTACGTAGGTTTCGCCGCGGATTGATTTTCCCGTGTTCATTAGGTGTAATGACGTCATCACGGGAATGTCGTCTTTTAGTTGGTACTTGTTTTACCTACGGCCGTCAGGGCCATATGTCGAAAGGATGTCCTAGTAAGAGGGATGCAAGTAGGAGGACTCAGCCTTCATGATCAGTGACCAGTTCATCATCTTCCCTAGCTATGCGCCCTACGGGGCAGGTTTGATTAGAACGACTAAGGGGAGTGAAGCAGTAGATACAGGTATATCCTTAACCCTCTAGAGATTAGTACGTGTAAGATGGGTATATCTTAAGTATTATGTTCAGATAACATAAGTGAAAAATTGTGATTAGAAATCATGGTTGGTTAGCCAGGAAAGATTTGGGGATAAGGGAAAGTGTGAGCCTTAGAATGTTATATGTGGAGACCTTAGAGGTAAGGCCATCTCGAGTAAAGAGGTATTTTATGTTTGACCCTTATCGGAGTGCATAGTGCACATGAGGTATAGTTGTATAATAAGTCCCTGAGTAGTGTAGAATGAAAGAGGGTAGTTGAGCTAAGAAGACCGCTAGGTTTTCGTAACGTGATTAGTAAGATTGTTCCGGATCGGGGAGCTAGTGTTTTGCGCGTTGCCGGGTCGGGTTGAGGCCATGTTGCGGGTCAACCCGCGGCCTGTATGATGGTGGGGTCAGTTTGTGGTGGTCCCGCTTTGTGTTAGGGTCACGAGGGTGTTAGGCCCAAGTTTAGTTAACCATCATACGAGTTCGTGGATGCGTTCAACCAGTAGTCGGGCCAATGAGGTCAGCCCGTATTGTCTTTCAGTCAAGATCATTTACTCGGCAAAGGGTTATGCGAGATGTTATATCAGGAAGGTTGTATGGCTGCACGAGGTGCTGCCTTCACCTTATGTCGAGCGATGGAGCCAGTTCTGGTATTTTCGTTCTCGAAGTTTTACGAGCAGGTTGAGGAACTGGTGAGTCTCGATGACGCATTCGCCCTCGGGCCAATATGTGGATTTCAGGGGTAGCTGTAAGGATTGTTGTCTCCTGTTGAGGGAGTGTTTTTATAACCACCATTTCAGTATTCGAATGTCGCTATGGCGCCTTGTAGGCGGAAATGTAAGTTGTCGTTCGATTGGTTCGATGTTGGCTAAGTTCGGATAGTTGGTTCATACTTATTCATTAGGATGTGGATAGGGTGAAGCTTATCCGTAAGAGGTTATCGGCGGCTCGTAATCAGCGAAGTCATGCGGATGATCGGCGACGCTTGGAGTTCGAGTTGACGGTGGGTCTTCTCGAAGGTACCACCCCGGAGGGGTGTAACGAGTTTTGGAAAATCAGAGGAAACTTAGCCCGAGTTACTTTGGGCCTTTTTCAGGTCATGTGAAGAGTAGGCCAGATTGCCTATATGATTAGCTTTTGTCGTCCGACTTAGGAGACAGTATGTCCAGTCTTTCGTGTTGTTATGTTCGGGAAAGTATCGGAGATCCATGCAGAGTGTTCCCAGTTAATGATGACCAAGTTAGAGATAGTCACCCAGGGATTTGGCGAATCGATGGAGAGATATGGTAAGAAAGAGTTCGAGTGTACGAGAAGGGTACGACGCGTAAGGGAAAAATCGAGCATGTATTGCGAGCATAGATGTGATCATTTCTTTTGTAAGGTTAAGGTGCGATGGAAGTATATTTTAGACCTCGGGTAAGGGCTTTTGTGTTGCTAGAGGTGTTTCTGTGGCCAGGTATGGCAGGATTATTCTCGTAAATCTGATGGTAGGAAGACTATCTTGGCGCCGCGTTTGTTTTGGGACTTAGAAGGAACATTCGGGACGAATGTTTCTAAGGAGGGGAGAATGTTATACCCCGTATTTCCTGAGTATGTACGTGAGGACGTACGTAGAAAAGTTTGGGCTTTAAAGTAGGCTTGGCCGAATTATTTTGTGCACAACACCCGGTTAGAGTCGTTTTTCGACGAAACGTTTTACACAACTCGCGTAGGGTAAATTACGGCTATGTCATTTCTAATTTTTGCGGATTTTTCCGAGAGACGAAACATTTTGGACCAACAAGAGGGCGACACTTGGCACCCTCTCATTGGTGGGCTTTGGGGCGGCAATTGGGACGATTTCTTGGCTTTGTTTAGTCAAGGTTAGGTAGGATATTTTGTGGTAGATGGATAAGGTGCACTTGGGTGAATCCTAGCCCTACACTTGCCTTGCACTTGGCATGATCTTGGCCATTGGTTGGCCATGGCTTGACCTATAAATACCCCTCCCCTTTGATGAACTTCTTCATCCAAAAATAATTTCTAAGTCTTGAAAAATCCCTCCCTCTCCCTCTTGCTAGTTCTCGTCCCCCTCCCCCTTGTGAGGCTTTAGCCGAGAGTCCCTCCCCCCCTTGGCCGAGAGTACCCCCCCTCCGCGTGGGGTTGGCCGAGGTACACCCCCTGTGTTGTCTCGTATAAATACTCCTCTTGGTAGAAATACTCTCAAAGTATTGTTACTATACCCAAATTACCTTAGTCGTATACCTTGTAGTATTCCAAAGATACCTCTATCGTGAGCCGGAAATACTACCTTATGTCCTTTTTGTCTCAAACCAAAACCCTAGGGAAACTCTTCACAGTTGGTTGAAGTATTTAAGAAGAAGTTGCGTAGAACTTCTAAAGGGTTGTTTGGAGCGGGTTGGAGCGCCCGGAGTAGGAGCTAAGCGTTGCTCAGGATCGACTTTATAGCTTGGATAATTTTTGGGCTTATCGAGGTAAATAATCTTGTCCCTCTATTGTAATTGGTAATTACATACTGTAGTTGTATAAATGAATATAAGATTCATAGAAGAGATTTGAACTGTAATAGAAGGATATTCTGAGAAAAGACTTGGCCAAATCATCAGAAGAATAATCTACCGAGTAGTCTAGACTTTGATAGACTTGTATAACCTTTATAGGTTGAATGTTCTGTAAGTAGCATGTGCTACTTGGAAGGTGGACAAGGCTAGCCGGGTTATAGCCGTGGAGCGTTTTGCTAATAGTCGATAAATCGTCACGAGGTATGTGATTCTTCCTATCCCCTTGAGCATGATATTTTAAAGAATATATATATAGTACGGTAGACGTACGTGTGTTAACTGAATAATAATTACGGCAATGTCTTCGGACTTAAGCCTGAATAATAATTACGGCAATGTCTTTTGACTTAAGCCTGAATAATCTTGAAATATTTCAAAAGAATACTGAATCATTTTAACAGAAGAGTAATACTTGGTTTTAAAAGCTTAAGAGTTATACTAGTTTTATGGGAAGTTAGGTATAACGGCTTAAGAGAGATAAAAAGAATGATTTATTTAAGAAGTTAAGAGACTTGATCTTAAAAGATAAGAGGCTTGACTTAATTGAATTTTGTTAAAAAGTGTGAAACCTCATTCGTGAGTAATGAGTACTTGGTTTTCAAAAGGAATAATGTTTTACTGATTTCGGAAATCAGAATAAGTATCGAACAAACCACAGCAGCGCTAATAAAGGGAAATGTTTTGACTATTAAAGTATTATTAAAACCGAGAAACTACCATCTGCATAGAAGCTAAGATGAGACAAAATGATATTACATTTACATCACGACTTCCGGCCCGTGGTCGTGCTCAGGGCACCTAAGTAGTCATACATCGAGTAACGGCGGAAAATAAAACAAGACAGGAAAGCTTTAAAACAATAAGACAGTTTATCGATGAAAAGCTTGCCTTTCGGCATAATATAAATAACTCAAGTTTTGCGATTCATCCCAACTGCATAATAGTACTACTGCACCTCTAGGAAGTAAACAACTATGGCGGGACAGGGCCGCCATACCACAGCATACAAAACTATATACAACACGGGAGATCATACCCAAAGTAGAGCCTCGGAGAAGATGGAGCTCACGACACGCAATGATCCTAAGGATGTGGATCTAGCACTGCTTGCCACCTGCGGCATGAACGCAGCCCTCGAAGGAGTCGATAACAGTACCAAGTATGTGAAACTATAAAGTACTTTAAAATGAAATCAAAGTATTTAAAACCTTTTCACAAATACAATCGGTTCAATTGCACATAGTGCCACATCACAAACAACAATAATAGAAAGAGCATGTGTCTATTCTAGGCCGCGAATGATCGAAGCAAGGCCAATCGCCCATAGTATCATTCGCGTGCCTAGTCCTGGACTTTCGCGGCCGCATAGGTCACACATAGACCCGCATGAGGTAGCCCTCGCATGGGGCAGCCAACCCCGGCATCCGCTAGGCTCCCGGCACCGCATAGCCTCAAAAGACCGCGTAGTCTCAACAGACGCATAGGAATCCCCGCATCGTGCTAGACGCCGGAATGATCAATCTCGAGCATACCGCGCTCCGCATAGTCTCACAGACCGCATAGGCCGTATAGACCGCATCGAGGCAAGCCGCGTATAACATCGAGGGTAGGTGATACAATAAAGACAATGGACTTACCGGTTAGCAACGTAAGCCAGAATGACCCCCTTTACGGCGTTACAAGACACTAACACGGTAGCATCATAACATGTCTACTTATCAAACAATCTTACTACACTTAGAAATCAATACAAGGCTTTTATAAACAAACAAAGCGATTCCTTTTATCTTTCTTAAGTTGTTATACCTAACTTCCCATAAAGCTAGTATAACTCTTAAGCTTTTGTTTTAAAAACCAAGTATTTATCTTACATTTAAAAATGATTCAAGATTCTTTGTTATTGGGCTTAAGCCGTGAGGCATTCGTAAGTATTATTCGAGCTTAAGCGTGAGGCATTACCATAAGTATTATTCAGCTTAAGTCAAAGACATTGCCGTAGTTATTATTCGCTTAACACGTACGCGTCTGCACTATATAATGTAAAATATCATGCTTTAGGAAGAATCACATACCTTCTCATTGAAAACCACCTTGAGTTGAATATGTCGCGTGCAGAGTCACCTATAATAGTCACAGATATCTATCAAAGACTACTCGAGGTCATTCTAAATAGAGGTTCACAATTCTACGGAAAGTCGGGCAGCACAACCACCCGTGAGCTATATAAGTCTCTTGTGAAAACAGTCCTATGTAGTCAGTGTGATTATTCTTCTTTAAAACCTTCTACTGTGGTAATAGTTCAATTCTTTTACGTGATATTCTTCTAAGTATTTATACTTATCCTTATACTACAACATGAAGTATTCTCTAATTCAAAAGAGGGTTAGGATTATTACCTCGGTAAGCCCAATAATATCCTAGATAAAGTCGCACTGAGCAAGGTTTAGCTCCTAAGTTATGCGCGGTAGCTCAAGAAACCTTAGAAGTTCTTCACAACTTCTACCAAAGTCTAAGGGATTTGGGCTATGGTATTTTGGGCATTATAACGATACTAGAAGACACCTTTTCTACCAAGGGAGGGGGTGTAGATTTCGGCTAGGCTAGGGGTTAGGCCTCGGCCAAACTCACAAGGAGGGAAGGGGTGTTGGACGAAAAGCTCACAAAGGGAGAGGGGAGGATTTTTCAAGACTTGGAAGATTTGTGGATGAAGAACTCTTCATCCAAAGGGGGGTATTTATAGGTCAAGAAGTGGCCAACCAATGGCCAAGATTTAGCCAAGTGCTAGGCAAGTGTAGGGCCAAGATTCACCCATGTGTCCTAGGCCAACTAACACACAAAATATCCTACCAACTACACCTCTCCATTTCGTCCAATCCGAGCCCTCACGTCCATGATGGGAGGGTGCCAAGTGGCGCCCTCTTGTTGGCCCAACACGTTTCGTCTCTCGGAAAAATCCGAAAAAATTAAAAATGACATAGCCGGAAATTCCCCTACGAAAGCTGTGAAAACGTTTCGTCGAAAAACGACTCTAAACGGGTGCTGTGAACAAACTTAATTCGGCCAAGCCTTAGTACAAGTTCAAATTTTCTACGTACGTCCTTACGTACATACTCTGGAAATACGGGGTATAACATTCTCCCCTCCTTAGAAACATTCGTCCCGAATGTTCCTTCTCAAGACAGTTATCGAAGAAGCTTAAACAGTTAGCAAATGCCACACACGGCCACAAAACAACACTTAGGCATAAATGATAATGGAAATTTACAAGTAGGAAAGTGAATTACCTGGAGGTGTGGGGAATAGGTGAGGATACTTCTGCCTCATGTCCTCCTCGGCTTCCCACGTCATCTCCTCCCTGAGCTCGTTCCGCCACAAGACTTTGACGGAAGCCACGTCCTTCGTCCGCAGACGCCTAACCTGACGATCGACTATCGCTATGGGAATCTCCTCATACGATAACCCCCGGTCACACCGACATCGTCAATCGGGTGTACCCTAGATGGATCCCGATACATCTCCTCAAAGCATAGATCGTGAAACACGGATGCATTGCCTCCCGGTCGGACGGCAGATCCAACTCGTAGCAACCTTGCCTACCTGCGGACAATCTGAAGCGGCCCAATGTACCTTGGTGAGTTTCCTTCTTCTGAATCTCATCACACCGCCATGGGTGACACCTAGAAAACCCAATCATCTATCGCGAACTCCGGATCTGCGACGACGATGATCTGCATACGACTTCCCGACTCGAGTATCGATAGTCGCTCTCGGATAAGCTTCACCTTATCCATCGCTCTTGCACCAAATCTGGTCCCACTAGCCGCACCTCGCCCATCGAACCAACCTATAGGCGTCTGCACTTCCTCCCATACAAGGCCTCATAAGGCGCCATCGAATCTGGAGTGGTAGCTATTATTATACGCAAACTCAACTAGAGGCAAAAGATCCTCCCAACTACCATCGAAGTCAATAACACGGGCTCGCGGATATCCTCAAAGTGCGGATAGTGCGCTCTGCTGTCCGTCTGCTCGTGGATGAAATGCATTACTCGGGCTCACTGCGTCCTAAACCCTCGGAAGGACCTCAGGAAGTTAGCGTGGCGGGCTCCTGCATGCGATATGATCGAACTAGGGACTCCATGCACCGACGATCTCTGATGTAAAGTCGGCATAATCCTCGGTAGAAAGTCGTCCTAACGGGAAGAAAGTGGGCTGATTTCGTCAGCCTGTCGACGATAACCCATATAGAATCATGTCTCCTCTGAGTGCGAGGTAATCCTGTGATGAAGTCCATGTTGATTACCTCCCACTTCCAGGTCGGGATCTCAATCGTTCAGAACAAACCACCGGCCTCGTGCTCTACCTTCACTGCGACAACACGGGCATCGAGCTACGAACTCGCAACGCCTCTTCAAGCCATCCCACCAATACACGGATCTAAGGTCGTGGTACATCTTGGTCGACCACGGATGGATAGTAACGCTTGCAGCGTGTGCTTCCCAGAACTCCGCCAAGTCCCAAACATCCGGAACACAACTGCCTCAAACCTTAGCACCCCATCGTGCTACCTCAAAAGGACCCTTGCTCTCACGAAGAGCTGTATCACGATAACGTGCCAAAACCGGATCCTCGAACTGTTGCCTATTCACCTCGACGATGGAAGACTCGGCAACCTCACGAACTCTAACCCCACTGCTATCAGAATCAATCAAACGGACACCAAGGCTCGCTAACTGATGCAAATCACGAACCATGTCCCTCCTCTCTAGCTGCACATCTGATAGGCTCCCCAGAGACCTACGACTAAGAGCATCCGCCACATTGGCCTTCCCGTGGTACAGATATCAACATCGTAATCCTGAAGCATCTCTAACCACCGTCTCGCCGTAAGTTCGACTCCTCTGGTGAAGATATCTGGAGGCTCTTGTGGTCTCGTATAAATATCCACGTGAACCCATACAAATAGTGCCTCAGATCTTCAAAGCGTGAATCACTGCGACTCCAAATCATGGGTGGGGTAGTTCTCTCGTGTTTCTTGGTGTCGGGATGCATATGCTATAACTCTGCCATCGCATCAACACACATCCCAACCCGATGCTGACGATCACAATACACCACATAACCGTCGACCTCTCGGAAGTAAGAACGGGGGCGGTCGTCAATCTCTCTTTCAGCAACTGGAAACCCTGCTCACAAGCATCGATCCATCAAACTTGGCCGCTTTCCGAGTCACCCTAGTCAACGTGCAGAGATAGAAGCAAACTTCTCCACGAACCGATAATAACTGAGGCCCGAAATCTGCGAACCTCGCCGGAGTAGTAGGTCTAGGCCAAGTCCGACGCCGATCTTGGCGTATCCACTCGAATGCCATCGCCCCGACAATATGCCCGAAACGCCATCAAGTCAACAAAACTCACATTTGGAAAACTTGGCGTATAACCGCTGATCTGGAGAATCGGCCAAGATCCTCAAATGCTCCGCATGCTCCTGCTCTGAGCGAGAATAAACCAAGATATCATCAATGAACACTATCACAAACGTGTCCAAAAATGGTTTGAACACTCGGTTCATCAAATCCATGAATACCGCCGAGCATTGGTCAACCAAAGACATGACCACGAACTCATAATGCGTCCGGGTCCGAATGCAGTCCTAGGGACATCCACCTCTCTGACACGAACCTGATGATAGCCCGAACGCAGATCAATCTTGGAGAAACATCTCGCGCCCTGCAACTGGTCGAACAAATCATCAATCCTGGGAAGGGGGTATCTGTTCTTAATGGTCACCTTGTTCACCGTAATCAACACACGCGCGGCGTCCGTCCTTCTTCACGAACAATACCGCGCCTCGTGGAGAAACACTAGGTCGATAAAACCGCTTCTCCAAAGAAATCCCTGCTGGTCCTTCAACTCTCTCAACTCGGCAGGTGCCATTCTGTATGGCGGAATGGAAATAGGCCGAGTGTCTGGCAATATGTCAATACAAAACTCAATCTCCCTCTCAGGAGGGATACCCGGGAGGTCATCTGGAAACACGTGCGGGAACTTCGTGACTACTGGGCGGTCGAAAGTCCGTACCGCAGCCTTCGAGATCAAACACGAACGAGATGGTAGATATACCCTTCGCACCATCTTCCTAGCCTTGAGGTAGGAAATAAACCTACCCTCGGCGATACCGTGCTCCTCCCACTCAACAACCGCTCTCAGAAACTGGAACCGCATTACTCTCTCTCTGCGGTCTACATTGGCGTAGCAAGAAGCTAGCCAATCCATCCCCATAATCACGTCGAAGTCAATCATCTCCAACTCTATCAAGTCGGCTAGGTCCGACGATCGTAAATAGTCACAGACAAGCTCTATATACCCGCCGAGCTACCACCGAATCACCATCCGGCGTAGCTACCTCGAAAGGGTCTATGGACTCGTGCTCTATCCCTATCCTACTAGCAACAAGGGAGATATATGGGACAGTAGAACCCGATCTATCAAAGCATACACATCAAACCCGAGCGATAAGGTACTGCGCGACATCGGTGAGGCCTCCGATCTCGGTGGACCGAAAGCATATATGCGGTTACGAGGACCGCTAGAATCGACTCGCGCCACGACCTCTGCCGCGACCGCTGATCCACGTGGTACCTTGCCTCGGGCGAGTAGCTGTCGGGGATGAAGCGACAACAGACCACAGGTCGAGCCTACCACCAGCGCCGCCCGGTCGGACAAACTCGCAGTGACCTGCTGGCCACAAGTATAGCAAGCCTCGAGTACAGCCCCGTAATGGTATTCGCCACAACGGGCACCGAAGCAGACCTCGAACAGTTAGCACCTCTGCTACTCGAAATCCAGTCCTGGGCCGACCGCCGATCGCTCTGGTGGCTGAAAATGAGGTAGAGCGCTCTGCTACGGGCCGTGGTGCAAATCGACTTCACGATGCCGCCCACCCTGAGTACAACCAAAAGAACCTGCCGTCGTGGCCTTCTTCTGCAGCTGATATCGCTCTACCCGGAGGTCTCTGCGCTCCACGCATCCTAGTGCATGAGCCTGCATGAGCGTAATGTCCATACCCGGCTGAAGAGAAACACCGCACATGACTCGGCCATATAATCATCTAGCCCGGTGACGTAGCGGTGTACCCTATCCTCCATATCGGCAACCAAAGCTGGGACATATCTAGCCAAAGAATCAAACTCGACATTGTATTCCTCGGCCAGTGCGTCCCCTCTGTCTCAGTGAAGAATCTATCACTCGTGCCCTCGCCATGCGGAGGCAAGAAGTGTGTGAGACATGCCTCTGTAAACTCATCCCATCCTGCTGGAGGTGCATGCTCTCCCCGGGAAAGCTCCCATGAATCAAACCAATCGACTGCGGTGTCACGCAGCCGATGCGAACCGAATGTCACAGCCTCAGTCTCTGAAGCCCTGATCACCCGCATAATCCTCTGCAGCTGACGGATGAACTCGCGGATCATCCTCCGCCTCGACCGTAAAACTCAAGCGGGCTACAACTCAAGAAATCTCGTAGCCTCAAACTATCTCGCCTCGGGTGCACTACGGTGCGACCGAGCTGGAGCCTGAATCGCATCAGTCTCTCCTCGTGACGGGCCACAACTTTAGCCAAAAGTGGGCCATCTCCTTGTACCCTAACTCAACCTCCGCCCGGTGTGGGACGGGAGGTGTGGGTACGTGGTCTCTTTGGGGCGGCGTCATAGAACTCGCCGTCTCGGTATAGACGGGCACGAGCCCTCGTGACTCTGGGTGTCTGCTAGCGCCTCCTCGGCCTTGCCGCCTCGAGCCGGGTTGCCTTACGTGGAGGCATAATCATTACAGAAAGGAATACGTTAGAGGTCCAACCTATAACACGACTCTAAAGCACGATCTCGTAATGAGAAGAATGGAAACCAATCCTAAATATCCTATAGCCTCACGATTATTGGTGTGGTGCACAACACGCGATAATCAAGACTTACTAGATACGGTCTGTAGACACTTTCCGAGGATTAACTGCTCTGATACCACTTTTGTCACGACCCGTTCCGGGGCCCGTGACTGGTGCCTTACCGGGGCACCCAAGTAGTCATACATCAGAGTAACCAGCGGAAAATAAAACAAGACAGGAAACAGTTTAAAACAATAAGACACAGTTTATCTGATGAAAAGCTTGCCTTTCGGCATAATATAAATAACTCAAGTTTTGCAGTTACATCCCAACCGCATAATAGTACTACTGCACTTAAGGAAGTAAACAACTATGGCGGGACGGGGCCCCGCCATACCTGTCAGACAAAACTATATACAACACAGGGAGATCATACCCAAAAGTAGAGCCTCCGGAGAAGATGGAGCTCCTGACACCAACGCAAAGATCCTAAGGATGTGGATCTAGCACCTGCTTGCCCTTACCTGCGGCATGAACGCAGCCCCCCGAAGGAGGTCAGTACAACAGGGACCAAGTATGTGAAACTATAAAGTACTTTAAAATGAAATCAAAGTATTTAAAACCTTTTCACAAATACAATCAGTTCAATTGCACATAGTGCTACATCACAAACAACAACAAGAATAGAAAGATCAGAATGTGTCTATTCTAGGCCGCGAATGATCGGGCAAGGCCAATCGCCCATAGTATCATTCTCGTGCCTAGTCCCGACTTTCGCAGCCCGCATAGGTCACACATGACCCGCATGAGGTAGCCCTCGTGACGGGGCAGCTAACCCCGGATCCGCCTAGGCTCCGCAGCCGCATAGCCTCAAAAGACCGCATAGTCTCAACAGACCGCATAGGAATCCCCGCGTCGTGCTAGACGCCGAATGATCAACTCGAGCATACCGCTGCCCGCATAGTCTCACAGACCGCGATAAGCCGTATAGACCCGCATCAAGGCAAGCCTCGTATAACGGTCGAGGGTAGGTGATACAATAACAGTACAATGGACTTACCGGTTAGCAACGTAAGCACAGCAAGAATGACCCCCTTACACAGCATTACAAGACACTAACACAGGTAGCATCATAACATGTCTACTTATCAAACAATCTTACTACACTTAACAGAAATCAATACAAGGCTTTTATAAACAAACAAGTAAACAGTTCCTTTTTATCTTTCTTAAGTTGTTATACCTAACTTCCCATAAAGCTAGTATAACTCTTAAGCTTTTGTTTTAAAAACCAAGTATTTATCTTCTGTTTAAAAATGATTCAGTATTCTTTGTTATTCAGGCTTAAGCCGTGAGGCATTGCCGTAAGTATTATTCAGGCTTAAGCCGTGAGGCATTGCCATAAGTATTATTCAGGCTTAAGTCAAAGACATTGCCGTAGTTATTATTCAGTTAACACATGTACGTCTACCGTACTATATAATGTAAAATATCATGCTTTAGGAAGAATCACATACCTTCTCAGCGAAAACCACCTGCCAAGTTGAATATGTCGCGTGCAGAGAGTCAGCCTATAATAGTCACAGATATCTATCAAAGACTACTCTGAGGGTCATTCTAAATAGAGGGTTCACAATTCTACGGAAAGTCGGGCAGCACAACCCTACCCGGTGAGCTATATAAGTTCATCAGGAAACATTCTATGTGAGTACAGTGTGATTATTCTTCTTTTAAAACCTTCTACTGTGGTAATAGTTCAATTCTTTTCTGTGATATTCTTCTAAGTATTTATACTTATCCTTATACTACAACAGTAAGTATTCTCTAATTCAAAAGAGGGTTAGGATTATTACCTCGGTAAGCCCAATAATATCCTAGATAAAGTCGCGCCTGAGCAAGGTTTAGCTCCTAAGTTATGCCTTGGTAGCTCAGAAACCTTAGAAGTTCTTCACAACTTCTACCAAAGACTAAGGGATTTGGGCTAGGGTATTTTGGGCATTATAACGATACTAGAAGACAACTTTTCTACCAAGGAGGGGGTAGATTTCGGCTAGGCTAGGGGGTTAGGCCTCGGCCAAACTCACAAGGAGGAAGGGGTGTTGGACGAAAAGCTCACAAAGGGAGAGTGAGGATTTTTCAAGACTTGGAAGATTTGTGGATGAAGAACTCTTCATCCAAAGGGGGTATTTATAGGTCAAGAAGTGGCCAACCAATGGCCAAGATTTAGCAAGTGCTAGGCAAGTGTAGGGGCCAAGATTCACCCATGTGTCCTAGGCCAACTAACACACAAAATATCCTACCAACTACACCTCCATTTCGTCCAATCCGAGCCCTCACGTCGCCAATGGGAGGGTGCCAAGTGGCGCCTCTTGTTGGCCCAACACGCTTCGTCTCTCGGAAAAATCCGCAAAAATTAAAAATGACATAGCCGAAATTCCCTACGAAGTCGTGGAAAACGTTTCGTCGAAAAACGACTCTAAACGGGTGCTGTGAACAAACTTAATTCGGCCAAGCCTTAGTACAAGTTCAAATTTTCTACGTACGTCCTTACGTACATACTCTGGAAATACGGGGTATAACAATTTCCTAGATCATGGTTGTTGTATCAAGATTGTTATGAACAAGAATAACCTACTCACACATAAGGTATATGTTACTCAAATTGTTTTAAAGGATTAAAACTATGAACTACAAACCTTTCGAAAATGAGAAACTTGAGTAATTGAAATTAGGCAAACTTGGAACGTTTGGAAAAGAATGTTGTTACTTGATGTTACAAAGAGAAGTGTTTTGATTTACTTCAAAAGATAATCACTCTATTTTCATATACTACGGGTATTGTGTGACTTTTGTGAAAGTAATGTATCTTTTAAAGAGTTAATGTATGAAGTACTTTGGGGATAAAAACCCGATCTTTTTAATCATATAGTAGAAAGTACCTTGTGTGTATAACTTGATTGTGTTGGTTTGTGATAGCCTTGTAATACTTTCTTGTTGATTTGTTAAGTAAACATGCTAGGATGATACGTGTGTTAGTATCTTGTGATGTTTGTGTAAAGGGGTTTCCCTTGATTGTGCTTATGTTGTTTAAACGATAAGCTGTTATGTTAGTATTGTATCACCATGATTCCGGAGTTAAGTCGCCTCCGACGGGGTAGACTCAAAGTGTCTGTGTGACCTATGATTCGAGAATACCTTACGCAATGCATGGTCTGCGGGCTGCGGGAGTTCCAGGTTAGTGTGCGGCCTTTGTGGTCATGCGGTCTATGTGGCTATGCGGACGGTGAGTCCAGGACGCTGCCGGGGAGTAGCTACCCTCGATGCGGGGAATACCTCATGCGGGCCATTGGAGTGGCCCACGCGAGCTACGGAAGTTCGAGGCTAGACGCGCATTAGATATCGCGCGAGTGGCGGCTTTGATCATGTGACGGTCTAGACAGATCATGATACAGTTTATGACCTTGTGTTGTGGGTTTTAGTAGTCGGCTATGCCTTCGTACTTACCCCGTACGGTTTTATGATGACACGTGGTACCCGTGTTCATGTATTCCTTGGTGCTTTTATATCATAGGCTGCCGCGTGAGAAGGTATTCCACGCATGATTGATGTTGTGGGCGTGAGACCCATTGTTATATTTGAGTGATGACTTTGAGGGCGTGAGTCCCTGACTTGACATGACTGCTTATTTATTGTGAACTGTAGTTTGGTTATCATACATGTCTCCTGCTTTATATAGACTACTATGATTTCATTTACAGTATTTTCAGTTTCACATACTTGGTACCTGTTGTACTGACCTCCTTCGGGGGGCTGCGTTCATGCCGCAGGTTGAGGTACACCAGTCGTTGATCCTAGCTCTCAGGGTCACAGTTCAGCGTTTGGGAAGCTCCGTTTCTCCGGAGGCTTATCAGTGGTATAGTCCCCTGTCGTAGTAGGTGCTTACATTCAGGGGTATGGCGGGGCCCTGTCCCGCCATGGTTGTCATGTTACTCTTAGAGGTCTGTAGTACTGTTGTGGGCAGAGCTGTAAAAGGGATGTAACTGTTCAAATTGTTATTCATATATATACTGAAGGTAACCGTTTTTGGTTAGCCTGTCTTCTTATTTCACTGTCTTATTACATTGGTTTCATGTATTGTCTTTATATTCCGCTGATTTCTCTGATGTTGTATCACTAGGGTGCCCGGTAGGCACCGATCCACGGGCCCGGGTTCGGGTCGTGACAAGAAGTGCTCGCCGGATGAGGCCACCCGTATCTCAGTGTGGTCATTGTGGTAAAGCCCGTAGGGGGGAATGTCGTACTGGTTTGGGAGATTGCTATACTTGCGGCCGACAGGGCCATTTGTGAGACCATCCGACTGTGGTAGCGGAGGATAGCACGACTACGAGATCCGTTGCGGGTTCTTCACCTTCCATAGCTAGGCGGGATGTTCATACACCGCAGTGACCGCAGGTCGCGGTGGAAGTTCCCGATTTTAGCGGTCCTTTGAACCGCCTATTTTCAGGTATATCCTTAACCCTCTAGAGACTTGTATGTATTGATGTTTTGATGATGTGTTATGTTCGGATAGCTTTGTGCTAAAATGTGACTTAGAAGCCTTGTTAGTGAAAAGGGTAAGCACAGGGTGAGAAAATGATGAACCTTAGAATATTACACATTGAGACCTTAGATGTAAGGCCGTATTGAGTAAAAGATTTATGTCTATGTTGACCTTTATCTGAGTGCAAATTTGTTGTGGGATAATTCCAGGGGTTGTGTAGCATGAAAGTGGTAGATTTCAGGAATTGATTAGTGAGATTGTTCGGATCGGGAACAAGAGTTAAGCGCGATCGTGGGTCGGGTTGAGGACCATTTCGCGTCAACCCGCAGCCCGGATTGAGGTGGGGTCAGTTCGAGGTGATCCCGCCAGGTGGTAGGGTCACGAGGGCGCCAAGCCCAAGCTTAGATGACCATCGTATGAGTTCGTGGATATGTTCGACCAGAATCGGATCGTGAAGGCCGGGAATGGCCTTGAAGAAAATAGAGGCTAGTAAGATGACCAAGTTTGGAGGTAGTGGCTCCAGAAATTTTGGGAACTGAAGTGACGACTGAGGTATGGTACTTATACTAGAAAGAGTTCAAGTGTTCGAGAAGAGTACGACGAGTGAGGAAGAAGTGAACGTGTGTTATTTTGCGCCAGCGTGGCATTGACAACTTGTTTCGCTTAAGAAGAACTTGATCGTTATTCGTTTTAGAAGGAACATTCGACGAATGTTTCTAAGGAGGAGAATGTTATACCCGTATTTCCAGTATGTACGTGAGGACGGCGTAAAAGTTTAAGCCTTAAGTAGGCAAAGTGGCGAAATTTTGTGCACAACTACCGAAAGAATCGTTTCACGAAACGCTTTCCAAACTTTGCGAAGGAAAATACGGCTATGTCATTTATTATTTTTGCGGATTATTCCGAGAGATGAAATATTTTGGACCAACGGGAGGGTGACATGTGTCACCCTCAAAAGTGGACGGCAAGGGCTAGCATTGGCACGTTTTTTGTGCCTTGTTTATAGTCAAGGTTAGGTAGGATATTTGTGAGATATTTTGTGTAGTTGATGAACAAGTGGGACCCACTTACACATGTCCAAATCCCCACCCTACACTTGCCTAACACTTGTCTTGATCTTGGCCATTGGTTGGCCTATAAATACCCCCTTAGTTGATGAGTTATTTCATCCACACTTGAGCAAATTCCAAGTCTACAAATACTCCTCCTCTTGAGGTTTCGTCCACACCCTCCCCTTTGTGAGGCCCTTGGCCGAGAAACCCCCCCCCCCTAGCCTAGTTGTTTTCGAGAAATACACCCCCCCCTTTGTGGTATAGAAATACTTCTCCAAGTATTGTTATAATTCCAAAATACTCTAGCCCAAAACCTTTGTAGTATTTCCAAGTACCCTCTATACGAAAAGCCCGGAAAATAATACTATACTTTCCTTTAGCCACTAAACGAAACCCTAAGGAAAATCTCCATAATTGGTTGGAGTACTAAGTAGAAGTTGTGTAGAACTTCTAAGGGTTTCTTGGAGCGATGGAGCGTTGTAATCGAGCTAAACGTTGCTCAGGATCGACATTAAACTTGGATAATTTTTGGGCTTATCGAGGTAAATACTACTGTCCTTCTATTGTAATTGGAAATTACATACTGTAGTAGTATAGAAATGTATATAAGATTCATAGAAGGGAATTGAACTGTAATAGAAGGATATTACGTAAAAGACTTGAATCAAATCACATCAAAAGAATATTATAGTAGAAGACTGAACTGTACTTACATAGGACTGTATTTACAATAGACTTATAACCTTTATTGGTTGAATGTTCTGCGAGTAGCATGTACTACTTGGAAGATGGACAAGGCTAGCCGGGTTATAGCCGTGGAGCGTTTTGCTAATAGTCGATAATCGTCGCGAGGTATGTGATTCTTCCTATCCTCTTGAGCATGATATTTTAAAGGAATATATATATAGTACGGTAGACGTACGTGTGTTAACTGAACGTAGTTGTACGGCAATGTCTTTTGACTTAAGCCCAATAATAAGAATCGAAGTATTTTAAAAGAATATATATAGTACGGTAGACGTACGTGTGTTAACTGAATATAGTTTTACGGCAATGTCTTTTGACTTAAGCCTGAATAATAAAGAATCTTGAAGTATTTCAAAAGAGATAAGAAACCTTTTTGAAAGAAGAATAATGCTTGGTTTTAAGAGTTATACTAGCTTTATGGGAAGTTAGGTATAACGACTTAAGAAAGATAAAAAGAATGGTTATTTGATTTTTATAAGATAAGAGACTTGACTTAATTTAATTAACATGAAGTTTGTTAAAAGTGTGATACCTCATTCATGAGTAAGGAGTATTTGGTTTTAAAAGGAATAATGTTTTACGATTTCTAAATCGAATAAATATCGAACAAACCATCGCACGCTTAATAAAGGGAAATGTATTGAACAAATGAAGTATTATTAAAACCAAGAGAAACCTCCATCCGCATAGAAGCTAAGATGAGACAAAATGATATTACATTTCCTAGATCATGGTCGCTTAATAAGATTGATTATAAACAAGAATAACCTACTCACACTTAAGGCATATGTTTCTCAAAATGGTTTTAAAAGGGATTATGTTATTAAGTGATTAATACGATGAACTATGAAATCTTTCGAACATGAGAAGCTTGAGCAATTGAAACTAGGCAAACTTGAACCTTTGGAAAAGAACGTTGTTACTTGATTTTAAAAAGGGAAGTGTTTTGGTTTACTTAACAATGTTAGTCACTCTATTGTTATACTACGGGTATCGGGTGACCTTTGTAAAAGAAACGGATCTCTAAAAGGAATTTAACGACGATTACTTTAGGGTTAAAACCCGACTTCGACATAAAATGAAAGTACCTTGAGTTGTGTGTAACTTGCCTATGCTTGTGGTCAGGTAACTTGCCTATGCTTGTTGTTGTGTAACTTGCCTATGCTTGCTTTGATAGCCTTTGTTGTGCAAGAATTGTGTTTATATACTATCGCGTCTCGATGGAGGCGGTTGACTTGTTGAGAACTTACTTGGACGCATCTGCGCGTGTGGAAGATTCCACGTATGCTTCCATTATTATTGTTACATGGGCATGTCTACACCGATGATGGATTCGTGGACATGTGACCATTATGGTTATTTATGGCGAAGTATCGTGACTTACTTGTGATCGGGTGCATAGCCTGCTTACTTGCCCGTCGCCCACGTGGACGCAGTGGATCTGGTATAGGTTATCGACTTGCCACGTGTCGCCTTCGCGCGAAGTATCGTGACTTACGGTTGTGATCTGTGCTTAGCCGATTCACTTGCCCCGCCGCCTACGTGGCGCGAGGAGGCCGGTGGAGGCTAGGCACTTGCCACGTGTCGCCTTCGCGAGTCGGTGTTTGGACGGAGCCGTGACTTACGGTTGTGATCTGGTGCTTAGACGATTCACTTGCCCCCGTCAGCTACGTGGCGCAGAGAGGATCTGGTAGAGGTTATTGCACTTGCCACGTGTCGCCTTCATGATATGGTTGTGCAAGATATCGTACGGCCGGATCCGTAGTTATGCCTTTATACTTGCCCGTGCGGTTTTAGGACACAGTGGGACCCGTGTTCATGTATACTCCTTGGTATTGTTATATCATAGGCTAGCGGTGAGGAAGGAATTTCACGGGCACGAGTGATGATTTGGAGGGCGTGAGTCCCTGACTTAATATGACTATTTATATGTTGTGTACTGTAGTTTGGTTATCATATATGTCTCCTGCTTTATATAGACTATTATGATTTCATTTACGATTTTCGCTTCACATACTGTACTGTTGATCGACCTCCCGGGGTTGCGTTCATGCCGCAGTAGAGGTACATCTACCGCCGATCCCCGCTTATAGGATCACATTTCAACAGATTGAAGCTCCGTTCCTTGAGGCTTATCTTTTGGCATGTTACCCGAGTCCGTAGGTTCTTGTACATTCGGGTATGGCGGGGCCTGTCCGCCATAGTTGTTGTAAAAATCTTAGGTGCAGAGTTGTGGCGGGGTTGTAAGGATTATAAATCGCTCAAATGTTGATATATATATATTTGCGTAAAGGCAACCGCTTTGGTTGGCCTATTTTCTTTATCTTGGTCCATATCTAATTGTATGTTTAAGTTTTTATTTCCACTGGTTTTCTCGATGTTGTATCAATAGGGTGCCGGTAAGGCACTACCACGGCCCGGTTCGTCGTGACAAAAGTGGTATCGAGCGCTTAGTCCTCTGAAAGTGTCTGACCGTGTCTAGTAGAGTCTTGATTATCGATGTGTTGTGCACCACATCTATAATCAAGAGGTCGCAGGACATTTAGGATTGGTTTCATTCTTCTCATTCGAGATCGTGCCTTAGAGTCGTGTGATAAGTTGGACCCCTCGACGATTTCGTTTTACCGCTATGCCTCGCCGCAAGGCAACCCGGGCGTAGGGCAAGGCAGCAGAGGAGCCGCGAGTAGAGCAATGCAGCCTCTGAGACCAAAGTACGAGCCTCCACCCCACACCGAGCAGAGAGACGGGTTACGCGAGTTGGCGCTTATTCGCCGTGGTCAGGCCGACTTCGAGGATAGTCGCCGCTAGCCCAAAAGAGCACCATGGTTCACCCTAGATCGAGATAGTTTGAGGCTACGGGATTTTCTCGAGTTGTAGTGTTATACCCGTATTTCCAGTATGTGCGTGAGGAATACGCATGAAAGTCTAGCCTTAAAGTTTAGGCACAAAACGTTTTCTTGGGCACAACTCACAAAACGAATAGTTTTCCGACTAAACGTTTCCACACTTTCGTAGGCAAATTCCGCTATGCCATTTCTAATTTTGCGGATTTTTCCGAGAGACGAAACATTTTGGACCAACGGGAGGCGACACTTGGCACCCTCCAATTGGTGGACTTGAAATCGCCCATTCGACGAATTGGACAACGGCGCACGCTTTTTGTGCCTTTGCACAAGTCAAGGATTAGGTAGGATATTTTGTGTGCAAGTTGGCCAAGGACACTTGCCCTAATCTTGACCTTACACTTGCCTAGCACTTGGCTAAATCTTGGCCCTTGGTTGGCCATGTCTTGACCTATAAATACCCCCTTAAGATGAAGAGTTCTTCATCCACAAATTCCTTTCCAAGTCTTGAAAATCCTCTCCTTTCCCTTGTAGCCTTTTTCGTCCAACACCCCCCCCCCCCCTTTTTAGTGAGCTTGGCGAGGCAACCTCCCCTAGCCTAGCCGAAATCTACCCCCCCTCCCTTGGTAGAAAAGTTGTCTTCTAGTATTGTTATAATGCCCAAAATACCCTAGCCCAAATCCCTTAGTCCTTAGTAGAAGTTGTGAAGAACTTCTAAGGTTTCTTGGAGCTACCGGAGCGTACAACTTAGGAGCTAAACCTTGCTCAGGCGCGACTTTATCTAGGATATTATTGGGCTTACCGAGGTAACTAATCCTAACCCTCTTTTGAATTAGAGAATACATCGTAGTTGTATAAGAATGAGTATAAATACTTAGAAGAATATCACGTATAGAATTGAACTGCTATCACAGAAGGGTTTAAAAGGAGATTAATCAAATTGTACTTACATAGGACTGTTTTCACAGTAGACTTGAGTAGCTCACCGGGTAGGGAAGTGCTGCCCAAATTTTGCCGTAGGATATAGAACCCTCTGTTTAGAACTGTTTACAAAGTAGTCTGAACGTTGATAGACGTGTCTGACTATTATAAAGTCGATTCTCTGCGACATATTCAACTTGGCGGTGGTGTTTCTTTGAGAAGGTATGTGATTCTTCCTAAAGCATGATATTTTAAAGTATATATGTAGTACGGTAGACGCATATGTGTTAACCGAATAATACTTACGGAATGCCTCACCGCTTAAGCTCGAATAATACTTACGCAATGCCTCACTAGCTTTGAATAATAAAGATCGAAAGCATTTCAAAAGAGTATTCAATCATTTTTATGTAAGAGAACTAATTGGTTTTAAAACAAAAGCTTAAGAGTTATACTAGCTTTATGGGAAGTTAGGTATAACCACTTAAGCATGATAAAAGAAACAGTTTGCCTATGTATTTATAATGCACTTATATTGACTTGTGAAAAGAATAATAAGATGGTTTGATAAAGTAGACATGATATGATGCTATGTGTGTTAGTGTCTTGTAACGCTTGTATAAGAGAGTATTCTTGTTGTGCTTATGTTGTTTAACGATAAGTCGTTATGTTAGTATAATATCACTCACCTCTTGACATATTAGGGGTTGCCCTCCGACGGTAGACTCAGCGGTCCAGGACCATGATTCGAGAATACCTCATGCGGGTCCAAGGGACCTATACGAGCTACGGAGTTCCGTGTTAGTGATGCGGGGTTATACCTCATGCGGTCTATGTGGCCATGCGGACTACGAGTCCGGGCGATGCGAGGAGTAGCTACCCTCGACGCGGGTTATGTACCCTATGCGGGCCTACGTGAGTGGCCTATGCGGACTACGGAGTCGTGATTAGGCTTGCATGGTGATACTACGCAATTGGCCCGCTCGATCATTCGCAGCCTAGAAAAGACCATTCTGCGCTACATTGCTGCTCTTGTTTATGATGTGGCACTATGCGCGGTCCCCTCGTTGTTTCATACATACTTGCAAACTGATTTTAACATGATATGTTTTCATTTAAGTATTTCGCTTTCATATACTTAGTACTGTTATCGACCTCCTGGGGCTGCGTTCATGCCGCAGGTAAGGGCAAGCAGGTGCTAGATCCACATTCTTAGGATCTCTACGTTGGTGTCAGGAGCTCCATCTTTTCCGGAGGCTCTACTTTTGGGTATGATCTCCCTGTTGTAGATAGTTTTATGCATACAGGTATGGCGGGCCACTGTCCGCCATAGTTGTATATTTCCTTAGAGGTCTGTAGTCATGTTGTACAAGATCGGATGTAATCGCTAAACCATGTTTATATATATATCGTAAAGGCGATGTTTTCTCACATAAATCGTGGTCTTATTTTATAAACTGCTTCATGTCTTGTTTTATATTTCGCCGATTACTCGATGTATGACTACTTGGGTGCCCGTGAGGCACTACCACGCCCCGAATGGGTCGTGACAAAAGTGGTATCGCAGCGCTTAATCCTCGGAAAGTGTCTGCACCGTATTCGGTGAGTTCGTTATCGGTGTGTTGTGCACCACACCAATAATCAGGAGGCTATAGGATATTTAGGATTGGTTTCCATTCTTCTCACTCTGAGATCGTGCTTTAGAGCTGTGTTAAAGTTGGACCCCTCTAACGTATTCCTTTTTCTGTAACAGTTATGCCTCCACGTAAGGCAACCCGGGCCCAGAAGGGCAAGGCAGCCGAGGGAGCTGCCAGTAGGACACCTAGAGTCACGAGGGCTCGAGCCCAGTCTATACCAGAGACGGCGAGTTCTACGACGCCGCCGGCCCCAGCAGAGACCACCGTACCCACACCTCCTGTCCCACAGCCTGGGGCGGAGGAGTTAGGGTACAAAGAGATGGCCCCATCGCGTGATCGTGGCGACATGAGGACATGAATCCGGCGATTCAGTCAGCCCGGCCTTACCCATGGTTCACGAGGCGAGAGAGTTTGAGGCTACGAGACTTCCCGAGTCAGAGCCGCGAGTTTTTACGGGTCGAGGCGGAGGATGATCCGCAGGAGTTCATCCGTCGCACAGAGGATTTTGAGAGTGATCGTATGCCGGAGACCGAGTCCGTGATCTTTGGTTCACATAGGCCGCGTGATACCGCAATGATTGGTTTGATTCATGGGAGTTATCCGGGAGAGCACGCGTCCCGCCTACTTGGGATGAGTTCTCCGAGGCTTTCCTCACTCACTTCTTGCCTCACAGATGAGGAGGCGCGGCCGATAGATTTTTATTGCGAGGCGAGAGGACGACCGTCGGGAGTACAATGTCGAGTTTGATTCATTGGCTCGAGCACGCCCCAAGATTGGTAGCAGATATGGAGGATAGGGTGCACCGCCACGCCATCAGGCTAGATGATTATATGGCGAAGTCATGCGGGTGTTTCTCTTCACCGTATGTACATTACCGCATGCAGCTCATGCTCTTGGATGTGAGGCGTAGAGATCGACGGGTTGTGACAGCAGAAGAAGACCAGACGGCAGGTCTTTTGGTGGCTATCGTGGTGGCGGCCTCGTGAGCGATCTAGATTTGCACCACAACCGGCTCGAGCACTCTGACCGTCCTCAAAGACACAAGACATTCGAGCGCATCGTGGCCCCGTGACTTGACGTCCAGAGCAGCGAGGTGCGCCGATCGGGACCACCCTCCCTCCGGTGTGGCCGTCGGTAGATCCCACTTTCGAGTTGTGGTGCTACGGGGCTTGTTTGATTGTGGCCGCCAGTGGTCACTATGCGAGGAACCGTCACCAGCAAGGCGGTCGATGGTAGGTCACCACAGTTCTTTCGCGGTCTTCATCCCCGACGCCTACTCGTGACCGAGGGCAAGGTACTCATGGACCAGCCAGTCACGGCAGAGGTCGTGGCGCTGGTCCCGCTTCTAGCGGTCCTCGAACCGCATTTATGCTATGTCCACCGACAGATCGAGGCCTCACCGATGTCGCCACAGTACCTTATCGCTTCGGGTCCGATGTATGCTTTGATAGATCCGGTTCTACTGCCCTATATATCTCCCCTTGTTGCTAGTAGGATAGGATAGAGCTCGAGTCCATAGACCTTTTCAAGGTAGCTACACCAGATGGGTGATTCGTGGTAGCTCGGCGGGTATATAGAGCTTGTCCGTGACCATTTATCGCCGGACCTGGCCGACTTGATAGAGTTGGAGATGATTGACTTCGACGTGATCATGGGGATGGATTGGCTAGCTTCTTGCTACGCCAATGTAGACCGCAGAGAGAGAGTAGTACGGTTCGGTTTCTGAGGCCGGTTGTTGAGTGGGAGGAGCACGGTATCGCCGGGGTAGGTTTATTTCCTACCTCAAGGCTGGAAGATAGTGCGAGAAGGGTATATCTACCATCTCGCTCGGGTGTTTGATATCAAGTGCGGTACCAGATTTTCCGCCGCCTCCAGTGGTCGAGAGTTCCCACGTGTTTCCGCACGACCTCCGTATCCTCCCGAGAGGAGATTGAGTTTGTATTGACATATTGCGCACACTCGGCCTATTTCCATTCCGCCATACGTAATGGCACCGCCGAGTTGAGAGAGTTCAAGGATCACCTTAGAGATTTCTTTGGAGAAGCGGCTTCATCAGCCTAGTGTTTCTCCTCCGGGAGCGCGGTGTTCGTGAAAAAGAAGGACGACGCCGCGCATGTGTGTTGATTACGACAGGTGAACAAGGTGACCATTAAGAATGATACCCCTTCCTGTGATTGATGATTTGTTCGACCGCCTGCGGTGTGAGATGCTTCTCCAAGATTGATCTACGGTCGCTATCATCAAAGTAGTCGAGAGGTGGATGTCCCTAGGGATCGCATTCAGACCTTGCACGCATTATGAGTTCGTGGTCATGTCTTTTGGTTGACCAATGCTCGGCGGTATTCATGGATTTGATGAACCGAGTGTTCAAACCATTTTTGGACACGTTTGTGATAGTGTTCATTGATGATATCTTGGTTTATTCTCGCCAGAGCAGAGCATGCGAGCATTGAGGCGATCGTGTGATTCTCCAGACCAGTGATTTACGCCAAGTTTTCCAAATGTGAGTTTTGGTTGACTTCATGGCGTTTCGGGCATATTGTCGGGCCGATGGCATTCGAGTGGATACGCCAAGATCGAGGCAATCGTGACTTGGCCTAGACCTACTACTCCGAGAGGTTCGCAGCTCGGGCCTTGCAGATATTATCGCGGTTCGTGGAGAAGTTTGCTTTATCTCTGCACCATTGACTAGGTGACTCGTAAGGCGCAAGTTTCATGGACTGATGCTTGTGGCGAGTGGTTTCGATTCTTTGAAGAGAGGACGACCGCCCCGCTCTTACTCTTCCGCAGGTCCAGATGGTTATGTCGTGTATTGTGACGCGCCCGCATCGGGTTGGGATGTGTGTTGATGCAGCATGGCGGGGTTATAGCATATGCATCCCGACATCCAAGAAACGAGAGAACTACCCCACCCATGATTTGGAGTTGGCGGTGTGATTCACGCCAAGATCCGAGGCACTATTTGTATGGGGTTCACGTGGATATTTTTACGCACCACAAGAGCCTCCAAAGATATCTTCACCGGAGGAGCCGAACTTACGGCGAGACGGTGGTTAGAGTTGCTTAAGGATTACGATGTTGATATCCTGTACCACCCAAGGCCAATATTCAGGCGTATGCCTTAGTCGTAGGTCGATGGGAGCCTATCGATGTGCAGCTAGAGAGGAGGGACATGGTTCGTGATTTGCATCGATTAGCGAGCCTTGGTGTCCGCTTGATTGATTCCGATAGCAGGTGGGGTTACGATTCGTGAGGTTGCCGAGTCTTCCATCGCCGATGAGGTGAAGAGGCAACGCCGAGGATCCACTTTGATTCGATATCGTGATACACTCTTCGTGAGGCAAGGGTCCTTTTGGTAGCACGATGGGGTGCTAAGGTTTGAGGCGGTTGTGTGTTCGGATGTTTCAGACTTCGCAAAGGGTTCTTGGGAAGCACATGCAAGCGTTACTCTATCCATCGTGGTCGACCAAGATGTACCACGACCTTAGATCGTATTGGTGGATGGCTCAAGAGGACGCTGCGAGTTCGTAGCTCGATGCGTGTTGTCGGCAGTGAAGGTAGAGCACGAGGCCCGGTGGTTTTGTTCTGACGATTGAGATCCCGACTAGAAGTGGGAGGTAATCAACATGGACTTCATCACAGATTACCTCGCACTCGCAGGAGACATGATTCTATATGGGTTATCGTCGACGACGAAATCAGCCCACTTTCTTCCGTCGGGACGACTTTTTCGGTGAGGATTATGCCGACTTTACATCCGAGAGGTCGCCGATCGCATGGAGTCCCTATTTCGATCATATCGCATGATGAGCCCGCCATTTACGCTAACTGAGATCTTTCGCAGAGGTTTAGGACGCAGTGAGCTCGATCGTGCATTCCATCCACGCGAGCGGACGTGCCGAGCGCACTATCCGCACTCTCGAGGATATGCCGCGAGCCCGTGTTATCGACCGTGGGTAGCGGAGGATCATTTGCCTCTAGTTGAGTTCGCGTACAATAATAGCTACCACTCGGATTCGGATGGCGCCTTATGAGGCCTTGTATGGGAGGAAGTGCGATCGCCTATAGGTTGGTTCGATGTGGGCGAGTGCGGCTAGTGGGACCATTTGGTGCGTGGCGATGGATAAGGTGAAGCTTATCAGAGCGGCTATTGACGGCTCGAGTCGGCGAAGTCGATGCAGATCATCGTCATCGGCATCCGAGTTCGCAGCTGATGATTGGGTTTTCTCAAGGTGTCACCCATGGGGTGTGATGAGATTCGGAAGAAGGAAACTTCGGCCCAGTACATCGGGCGTTTGATTGTCGCGGGTAGGCAAGGTTGCCTATGAGTTGGATCTGCCGTCCGATCCGGAGGCGGTGCATCGGTTTTTCACGATCTATGCTGAGGAGATGTATCGGATCCATCTAGGGTGCACCGATTGACGATGTCCAGTGACCGGGGGTTATCGTATGAGGAGGTTCCCATAGCGATAATCGATCGCCAAGTTAGGCGTCTGCGGACGAAGGGCGTGGCCGCCAAAGTCTTGTGGCGGAACGAGCTCGGGAGGAGATGACGTGGGAAGCCGAGGAGGACATGAGGCGTAGTATCTCACCTATTCCCCACACCTCCGTGTAATTCACTTTCCTACTTGTAAATTTTCATTATCGCTATGCCTAAGTGTTGTTTTGTGGTCGTGTGTGGCATTTGCAAACTGCTTAAGTTATGAAGGACCTTATCGTTAATCGTTTTGGGAAGGAACATTCGGACGAATGTTTCTAAGGAGGAGAATGTTATACCGTATTTCTGCAGTATGTACGTAAGGGAATACGTACAAAAGTCTAGCCTTAAAGTTTAGGCACAAAACATTTTTCTTGGGCACAACTCACAAAACGAATAGTTTTCCGACGAAACGTTTCCACAGCTTTCGTAGGGCAAATTTCGGCTATGCCATTTCTAATTTTTGCGGATTTTTCCGAGAGACGAAACATTTTGGACCAACGGGAGGGCGACACTTGGCACCCTCCAAATGGTGGACTTGAAATCGTCCATTGGACGAATTGGACAATGAAGTGCACGTTTTTTGTGCCTTTGCACAAGTCAAGGATTAGTTAGGATATTTTGTGTGCAAGTTGGCCAAGGACACTTGCCCTAATCTTGACCTTACACTTGCCTAGCACTTGGCTAAATCTTGGCCCTTGGTTGACAATGTCTTGACCTATAAATACCCCCTTAAGATGAAGAGTTCTTCATCCACAAATTCCTTTCCAAGTCTTGAAAATCCTCTCCTTTCCCTTGTAGCCTTTTTCGTCCAACACACCCCCCCCCTTTTTAGTGAGCTTGGTCGAGGCAACCCCTCCCCCTAGCCTAGCCGAAATCTACCCCCTCCTTGGTAGAAAAGTTGTCTTCTAGTATTGTTATAATGCCCAAAATACCCTAGCCCAAATCCCTAAGTCCTTAGTAGAAGTTGTGAAGAACTTCTAAGGTTTCTTAGACTCTGAGCGCATAACTTAGAGCTAAACCTTGCTCAGCGACTTTATCTAGGATATTATTGGGCTTACCGAGGTAACTAATCCTAACCCTCTTTGAATTAGAGAATACATACCGTAGTAGTATAAGAATGAGTATAAATACTTAGAAGAATATCACGTATAGAATTGAATCTATCACAAGTAGAAGGGTTTAAAAGAAGATTAATCAAATTGTACTTACATAGATCGCTTTCACGATGAACTTGAGTAGCTCACCCGTAGGGAAGTGCTGCCCAAATTTTGCCGTAGGATATAGAACCCTCTGCTTAGAATCTTACAAAGTAGTCCGAACGCTGATAGACGTGTCGACTATTATAGTCGATTCTCTCGCGACATATTCAACTTGGCGGTGGTGTTCACGAGAAGGTATGTGATTCTTCCTAAAGCATGATATTTTAAAGTATATATATAGTACGGTGACGTATACGTGTTAATCGAATAATACTTACGGCAATGCCTCACGCTTAAGCCCGAATAATACTTACTGCGATGCCTCACGCTTAAGCTAATAATAAAGATCCAAAGCATTTCAAAAGAGTCGAATCATTTTTTAACGTAAGAGAACTAATTGGTTTTAAAACAAAAGCTTAAGAGTTATACTAGCTTTATGGGAAGTTAGGTATAACCACTTAAGCATGATAAAAGAAACAGTTTGCCTATGTATTTATAATGCACTTATATTGACTTGTGAAAAGAATAATAAGATGGTTTGATAAAGTAGACATGATATGATGCTATGTGTGTTAGTGTCTTGTAACGCTTGTATAAGAGAGTATTCTTGTTGTGCTTATGTTGTTTAACGATAAGTCGTTATGTTAGTATAATATCACTCACCTCTTGACATATTCGGGGTTAAGTCGCCTCCGACGCGGGTAGACTCAGTGATGCAGGACCATGATTCGAGAATACCTCATGCGGGTCCAGGGACCTATGCGGAGCTACGGAGTTCGTGTTAGTGATGCGGGGTTATACCTCACGCGGTCTATGTGGCCATGCGGACTACGAGTCCGGGACGATGCGAGGAGTAGCTACCCTCGACGCGGGGTTATGTACCCTATGCGGGCCTACGTGAGTGGCCTATGCGGACTACGGAGTCCGTGATTAGGCTTGCATGGTGATACTACGGGCAATTGGCCCGCTCGATCATTCGCAGCCTAGAAAAGACCATTCTGATTTACATTGTTGCTCTTGTTTATGATGTGGCACTATATGCGGTCCTCGTTGTTTCATACATACTTGCAAACTGATTTTAACATGATATGTTTTCATTTAAGTATTTTACGCTTTCATATACTTAGTACATTGTATCGACCTCCTTGGGGCCGCGTTCATGCCGCAGTAAGGGCAAGCAGTGCTAGATCCACATTCTTAGGATCTACGTTGGTGTCGAGCTCCATCTTTCCGAGGCTCTACTTTTGGGTATGATCTCCTGTTGTAGATAGTTTTGTACTGATCGGTATGGCGGGCCCTATCCCGCCATAGTTGTATATTTCCTTAGAGTGCAGTAGTCATTTATGCAAAGATCGGATGTAATCGCTAAACCATGTTTATATATATATGCCGAAAGCGATGTTTTCTCACATAAATCGTGTCTTATTTTATAAACTGTTTCATGTCTTGTTTTATATTTCCGATTACTCGATGTATGACTACTTGGGTGCCCGGTAAGGCACCATCGGGCCGGAATGGGTCGTGACATAGCCCGCCAGAGTTTTATGGTCGAGGCCCGAGGATGATCCGCAGGAGTTCATCAAGCGATTCTGACGGATCATGATGGTGATCAAGGCATCGAGACCGAGCCGAGGTTCAGACGCTAGGTTACCGCGCATCGACCGTTTGATTCGCGAGCGGCCCCGGAGAGAATGCACTTCGGTATATGGGACGAGTTCTCGAGGCATTTCTTGCATTTCTTGCCTCGCGGATGAGAGGCTCGGGCCGATAAATTTTTGGTGTTGAGGCAGAGCGGGCGTACGGTTCGGGAGTACAATGTGGAGTTCGACTCATTGGCTCGATACGTCCCCACGTTAATAGCTAGTATAGAGGATCGAGTGCACCGATATGTTACAGGGCTCGATGATTACCTAGCAGAGAGTTGTTCGGGTGTAGCCTTCACCGTACGGACATTGCCGCACGCAGCTTATGCGACTTATGCGATGTGAGGCGGAGAGATCGACGGAATGGCGAGATCAACGAAGAGGGCGAGCAGCAGTCCTTTGGTGACTTTCGAGGCGGACCGCCTCAGCAGCAGACCAGTTATGCGCCTCCTCTAGTACCAAGTGGTCCCCCACCGTCGTCGGGACGTATGGGATATTCGGGGAAGTCGTGGCTCCCGTGTTTCAGATTTTCGGGGAAAAGTGTCGCGGCGGATGAGGCCACCCAGTAGTCGTTGTGGTAAAGCCCATAGGGAATGTCGTCGGTTTGGGAGATTGCTATACTTGCGAGTAGGCCATTTGACGAGATCGGCCGGGGTAGCGGTGGGATAGCACGTCTGAGATCCGTTGCGGGTTCTTCACCTTCCATAGCTAGGCGGATGTTCATACATCGTGAGCCACGGCAGGTCGCGGTGGAAGTTCATTTTAGCGGTCCTGAACCGCCTATTTTCGTATATCCTTAACCCTCTAGAGACTTGTATGTATTGATGTTTTGATGATGTGTTATGTTCGGATAGCTTTGTGCTAAAATGTGACTTAGAAGCACAGTTAGTGAAAAGGGTAAGCACAGGGGTGAGAAAATGATGAACCTTAGAATATTACACATTGAGACCTTAGATGTAAGGCCGTCTTGAGTAAAAGATTTATGTCTATGTTGACCTTTATCGAGTGCAAATGTGTTGTGGGATAATTCCGGGGTTGTGTAGCATGAAAGTGGTAGCTTTGAGACTTGATTAGTGAGATTGTTCGGATCGGGAACAAGAGTTGGCACGATTGTGGGTCGGGTTGAGGACCATTTGCGGGTCAACCTGCAGCCCGGATTGAGGTGGGGTCAGTTCGAGGTGATCCCGCCAGGTGGTAGGGTCACGAGGGCGCCAAGCCCAAGCTTAGATGACCATCGTATGAGTTCGTGGATATGTTCGACCAGAATCGGATCGTGAAGGCCGGGAATGGCCTTGAAGAAGATAGAGGCTAGTAAGATGACCAAGTTTGGAGGTAGTGGCTCCAGAAATTTTGGGAACTGAAGTGACGACTGAGGTATGGTACTTATACTAGAAAGAGTTCAAGTGTTCGAGAAGAGTACGACGAGTGAGGGAAGAAGTGAACGTGTGTTATTTTGCGGCCAGGTGTAGCATTGGCAACTTGTTTCAGTTAAGAAGAACTTGATCGTTATCTGTCTTAAGAAGGAACATTCGGGACGAATGTTTCTAAGGAGGGGAGAATGTTATACCCCGTATTTCCAGAGTATGTACGTGAGGACGTGCGTACAAAAGTTTAAGCCTTAAGTAGGCAAAGTGGCGAAATTTTGTGCACAACTACCGAAAAGAATCGTTTTCCGACGAAACGTTTTCCAAACTTTGCGAAGGGAAAAATACGGCTATGTCATTTATTATTTTTGCGGATTTTTCCGAGAGATGAAATATTTTGGACCAACGAGAGGGTGACATGTGTCACCCTCAAAAGTGGACGGCAAGGGCTAGCATTGGCACGTTTTTTGTGCCTTGTTTGTAGTCAAGGTTAGGTAGGATATTTGTGAGATATTTTGTGTTGTTGATGAACAAGTGGGACCCACTTACACATGTCCAAATCCCCACCCTACACTTGCCTAACACTTGTCTTGATCTTGGCCATTGGTTGGCCTATAAATAACCCCTTAGTTGATGAGTTATTTCATCCACACTGAGCAAATTCAAGTCTAAAAATACTCCTCCCTCTTGAGGTTTCCCCGCCACACCCCTCCCCTGTGAGGCCCTTGAGAAACCCCCTAGCCTAGTTGTTTTAGAAATACACCCCCTTTGTGGTATAGAAATACTTCTCCAAGTATTGTTATAATGCCAAAATACTCAGCCAAAACCTTTGTAGTATTTCCAAGTACCTCTATCTGAAAAGCTTAAAATACTACTATACTTTCCTTTAGCCACTAAACGAAACCCTAAGGAAAATCTCCATAATTGGTTGGAGTACTAAGTAGAAGTTGTGTAGAACTTCTAAGGGTTTCTTGGAGCGAATTGGAGCGTTCAGAATCGGAGCTAAACGTTGCTCAGGATCGACATTAAACTTGGATAATTTTTGGGCTTATCGAGGTAAATACTACTGTCCTTCTATTGTAATTGGAAATTACATACTGTAGTAGTATAGAAATGTATATAAGATTCATAGAAGGGAATTGAACTGTAATAGAAGGATATTACAGAAAAGACTTGAACTGAAATCACATCAGAAGAATATTATAGTAGAAGACTGAACTGTACTTACATAGGACTGTATTTACAATAGACTTATAACCTTTATTGGTTGAATGTTCTGCGAGTAGCATGTACTACTTGGAAGATGGACAAGGCTAGCCGGGTTATAGCCGTGGAGCGTTTTGCTAATAGTCGATAATCGTCGCGAGGTATGTGATTCTTCCTATCCTCTTGAGCATGATATTTTAAAGGAATATATATATAGTACGGTAGACGTACGTGTGTTAACGGAACGTAGTTTTACGGCAATGTCTTTTGACTTAAGCCTGAATAATAAGAATCTGGAAGTATTTTAAAAGAATATATATAGTACGGTAGACGTACGTGTGTTAACTGAATATAGTTTTACGGCAATGTCTTTTGACTTAAGCCTGAATAATAAAGAATCTTGAAGTATTTCAAAAGAGATAAGAAACCTTTTTGAAAGAAGAATAATGCTTGGTTTTAAGAGTTATACTAGCTTTATGGGAAGTTAGGTATAACGACTTAAGAAAGATAAAAAGAATGGTTATTTGATTTTTATAAGATAAGAGACTTGACTTAATTTAATTAACATGAAGTTTGTTAAAAAGTGTGATACCTCATTCGTGAGTAAGGAGTACTTGGTTTTTAAAAGGAATAATGTTTTACTGATTTCGGAAATCAGAATAAATATCGAACAAACCACTGCAGCGCTAATAAAGGGAAATGTATTGAACAAATGAAGTATTATTAAAACCAGTAGAAACCTCCATCTGCATAGAAGCTAAGATGAGACAAAATGATATTACATTTCCTAGATCATGGCTGCTTTAATAAGATTGTTATAAACAAGAATAACCTACTCACACTTAAGGCATATGTTTCTCAAAATGGTTTTAAAAGGGATTATGTTATTAAGTGATTAATACGATGAACTATGAAATCTTTCGAACATGAGAAGCTTGAGCAATTGAAACTAGGCAAACTTGAACCTTTGGAAAAGAACGTTGTTACTTGATTTTAAAAAGGGAAGTGTTTTGGTTTACTTAACAATGTTAGTCACTCTATTGTTATACTACGGGTATCGGGTGACCTTTGTAAAAGAAATGGATCTCTAAAAGGAATTTAACGTACGTATTACTTTAGGGTTAAAACCCGGACTTCGACATAAAATGAAAGTACCTTGAGTTGTGTGTAACTTGCCTATGCTTGTGGTTGTGTAACTTGCCTATGCTTGTTGTTGTGTAACTTGCCTATGCTTGCTTTGATAGCCTTTGTTGTGCAAGAATTGTGTTTATATACTATCGCGTCTCTCGATGGAGGGCCGGTTGACTTGTTGAGAACTTACTTGGACGTACCGGCAGTGACGGAAGATTCCACGGGTATTCTTCCATTATTATTGTTACATGGGCATGTCTACACCGATGATGGATTCTGTGGACATGTGACCATTATGGTTATTTATGGCGAAGTATCGTGACTTACGGTTGTGATCGGGTGCATAGCCTGTTTACTTGCCCCCGTCAGCTACGTGACGCAGGTGGATCTGGTATAGGTTATCGCACTTGCCACGTGTCAGCTTCGCGGCGAAGTATCGTGACTTACGGTTGTGATCTGGTGCTTAGCCGATTCACTTGCCCGTCGCCTACGTGGCGAGGAGCTGGTGGAGGCTAGTGCACTTGCCACGTGTCAGCTTCGCGAGTCAGTGTTTGGATGGAGCTTCGTGACTTACGGTTGTGATCTGGTGCTTAGCCGTATATGTCACGACCCGAACCCGGGCCCGTGACTGGTGCCTTACCCCGGGCACCCAAGTAGACATACATCAGAGTAATCAGCGGAATATAAAACGATACAAGACATATTATGAAATATGAAACAATAATCTGAGAAAAACTTGCCTGAGGCATATATAAAAATGACAACTTTTTCAACATGAACAGTTTAATCCTTTTACAAACCACGCCACAACGATTTTTACGGACCTCACAAGAATGATACGACAACAATGGCGGGACGGGGCCCCGCCAAACCCCGAATGTAAACACTTACGACGGCGTGGACTATACCACTGATAAGCCTCGGGAAACGAGCTTCCCAAACGCTCTAGCGTGACCACGAGCTAGGATCAACGACTGGTGTACCTCAACCTGCGGCATGAACGCAGCCCCCCGAAGGAGGTCAGTACAACAGGTACCAAGTATGTGAAACTGAAAATACTGTAAATGAAATCATAGTAGTCTATAAAAACAGGAGACATGTATGATAACCAAACTACAGTTCACAATAAGCAGTCATGTCAAGTCAGGGACTCACGCCCTCAAAGTCATCACAATAAAACCGTACGGGGTAAGTACGAAGGCATAGCCGACTACTAAGACCCCCAGTACCACAAATGCCATAAACTGTATCACAAGGTCTTTCTAGACCGCACCACATGATCGAAGCTGGCCACTCGCCCGCAGTATCACTGAGCGCGTCTATTCCTGGAACTCTCGCAGCTCCGCATAGGTCACACACGGACCCGCATGAGGTATCCCTCGAATCATGGTCCCGCATCGCACGAGGTATACCCCGCGTCGAGCGGCTTAACCCTGTATCCGCCTGGGCTCCATGACCCGCATAGTCTCAAAAGACCGCATAGTCTCAACGGACCGCATAGGAATCCCGCGTCGTGCTAAACACCCGAATGATCAATCCCGAGCTACCGCGACTCGCATAGTCACAAGGACCGCGTGGCCGTATAGACCGCATCAAGGGTGGCAAGCCCTCGGTATAATAAGTCAAAGGGGTATGTGATACAATAATAGTACAGCGCTTAACGCTTAACAACGTAAGCACAACAAGAATGACCCCTTACATCACGATCACACAAGATACTAACACAAGTAGCATCCTAACCTGTTTACTTATCACATCAACAAGAAAGTATTTACAAGGCTATCTCAAACCAACACAATCAAGTTATTCACACAAGGTACTTTATGCTAACAAGTTCGTATCTATCCCTAAAGTACTTCATACATTAAATCCTTTAAAAGATCCGTTGCTTTCTACATAAGTCACCAATACCCGTAGTATAAAATAGAGTACTATCTTTTTAATTAAACTAAAACATTTACCTTTGTAAAATCAAGTAACAACATTATTTTCCAAACGCCCAAGTTTGCCTAATTTCAAATGTTCACGTTTCTTATTTTAGAAAGGTTTCAGTAGTTCATAGTCTTATTTTTTTAAGAATATAATTCTCTTTTAAACAATCGAGAAACATAAGCCTTATATGTGAGTAGGATATTCTTGTTTATAACAATCTTATTACTGTTAGTGATCTAGGAAATATCATTTTGTCTCATCTTAGCTTATGCGGATGGAAGTTTCTCTTGGTTTTAATAATACTTAATTAGTCAAAACATTTCCTTTTATTAACGCCGTTGGTTTGTCGATACACATTCGATTTCCAAATCAAGAAACATTCTTAAGCCGTTATACCTAACTTCCCATAAAGCTAGTATAACTCTTAAGTTTTCAAAAACCAAGTATTACTTCTTCTTTCAAAATGATTCAAAATCTTTTGAAATACTTCAAGTTCTTTATTAACACATAACAAGCGCTTATAGTTCAAATCGATTACCTTTTAAAGACCACAAGTATTTTCGCATCAACATAAAGTCGTTATAACCAACTTCCCATAAAGCGTTATAACACTTTATGTTTTAGACCAATCAAATACATTTAACACGTATGCGTCACCGCACTACATAGTTACACATATCATGCTAGAAGAGATAGGAAGAGGTTCACATACCTCGCGACAGTATCGACTAATAGCAAACGCTCAAGTACTTCCAAACGTCGGCTACTCCTGCCAAGTAGATCGCGCCACACGTAGTACTTCAACCTATAAGGCCACGCGCTTATTAACATTTAGATCTCATCGTAGAACCTTCTACGTAAAATTCGGCGCTCGCAACAGCGTAAATCTCTCTCTATCGGTGGCTACCAAGCCAACCGGGGTTATACATCTAACCCTAACGTACAATTCTACTTCACTACTACTACAGTCTCCATGTAATACACCTCATGTAATTCTGATTCGAGATTCTTCTTTCAATTCAGCTTAAGTCGCAAGACATTGTCGTAAGTATTATTCAGGCTTAAGTCAAAAGACATTGCCGATACTACGTTCAGTTCTATATATAGTATACTTCAACTATATATTCTAACAATATGTAATATCCAATTACAATAGAGGGACAAGATAATTACCTCGATAAGCCCATAATTATCCTAGTTAAAGTCGATCCTGGGAAATCGTTTAGCTCCAACTCAGCGCTCCAACCGCTCTAAACCACCCTTAGAAGTTCTAACCAACTACACAATACTCCAACTGACTATGGAGATTTTCCTAGGGTTTCGGTTTTGTAGTGACTGAGTATAATAGTATTTTCTGGGCTTTTCGTATAGGTATAACCTTAGAATACAACAAGGTATATGGCTAAGGTAATTTGGGCATTATAACAATACTTTTGAGAGTATTTCTACACCACAAAGGGGTATTATACTGAAAGCAACAAGGCTAGGGGGTACCCACGGCCACACTACTAGGAGGGGAAAAGGGCTCTCGGCCAGGGAGTGGAGGCTCTCCACTACACTACACAAAGGGGAGGAAGAAGCTTTCAAGACTTAAGAGATTTTTGGATGAAGAAGTTCATCAAAGGGAGGGGTATTTATAGGTCAGTGAAGGCCAACCAATGGCAAGATTTGCCAAGTGCTAGGCAAGTGTAAGGCAAGATTAGGGCATGTGTACCTAGCCAACTTGCACACAAAATATCCTACCTACTACTTGACAAAAACCAACCCCAATCGTCCAAGCTTTACGCCCCGAGTCCGCAATGAGAGGGTGCCAAGTGTCGCCTCTCGTTGGTCCAAAATGTTTCGCCTCTCGGAAAAATCCGCAAAATTAAAAATGACATAGCGGAAATTCCCTACGAAAGTCAGAAAACGTTTATTCAACGACTCTAACCGGGTGTTATGCACAAATAAAATTCGCCAAGCACTTTAAGGCACAAACTCAAATTTTCTACGTGACGTCCGCGTCATACTGGAAAAAGCGGTATAACATTCTCTCCTTAGAAACATTCGTCGAATGTTCCTTCTAAGTCTCAAAACAAGCGCGCCAAAGATAGTCTTCACTACTATACTTACGAGAACAAACACGCCACACAGCCCACGAAACAATCTGCGCAAAATACTTATATCCAAGTCCGAGGAAACACCTCTAACATCACCACAACCACTCTCTCCGAGTGCAAATATACTTCCTTCGTACCTTCTCTCTACAAAAGAAATGATCACACCTATGCTCGCCATACATGCTCACTTCTCTCTTTACTCGTCGTAGATACCACTTTGTCACTTTGCCTGAGGCATTAACCTTCTCAGGCGACCCAACAAATGGCACCACTTTTGTCCCTTTGTCGCGAGCCTTGCTCCGACGACCCAACAAATGGTACCGGGCTGCTTGCGATCCCTGAGGATGTCGTATACTCGAACTCTTTCCACATTTACGATCACTTGATATCAAAACTTCGGGGTTACTATCTCTAATGTGGTCATCATTAACTGGGAATACTCTGGATGGATCTTCGATACTTCCCGAA
The DNA here is from genome assembly GCA_029844215.1 of Przewalskia tangutica. Taxonomy (NCBI): domain Eukaryota; kingdom Viridiplantae; phylum Streptophyta; class Magnoliopsida; order Solanales; family Solanaceae; genus Przewalskia; species Przewalskia tangutica. Next base: position 67,255,733 of record CM056720.1, read on the forward strand.
CATCACAATCTGAAGAGGCGGACGTACTGCCTCCTAAGTCGGACGGCAAATGCTAACATATAGGCAACCCGGCCTATCCCTCACATAAACTCAAAAGGGCCCAAAGTAACTCGGGCTAAGTTTCCTCTGTTTTCCAAAACACGTCACACCCAACTCGGGGTGGTACTTTCAAGAAGATCGACCGTCACCCTGAACTCTAAGCGTCGTCGCCGATTATCCGCACGATTCCTCTGAGCTGCCAGAACCCCTTCTAGACAAGCTTTACCATATCCGATCTGCCGGAACAAGCTGAACAACTAATCGAACGCGCAACATCGAACCAATCGGCCGGCAATTTACACTTCCGCCCCTGAGGCTTCACAAAGCGATATCCGAACACTAAAATGGTAGCTTAAACACTTCCTCCACAGAGACAACAATCCCGACTACCTTCGAAATCCACGCATCGGCGAGGCGAATGCGGTCGAGACTCACCGAGTTCTTAACCTGCTGGTAAACTTTAGAAGGCGAAAAATAGCCTGACACGGGCTTCACTGCATCTTAAGGTGAAGGTAGGCACCGTCTTGACGCACAACCTTTACGCTAACTCAACGGTAGAGTAAGCGGTCTGACCAGAAGAACATGATGGGCTGCCCCGTGGCCGACCACCGTCGAACGCGTCCACGAACTTCGTCTGTTGGTTAACTAAACTTGGGCCTAACACCCTCACAACCCTAACACAAGGCGGGACCACCACAACCGACCGCACCAAACTGCCGCGGGTTGACCCAACGTGGCCTCAACCCGACCCGCAACGCCGCGTCATACTAGCTCCCGAACGGAACAATCTCGCTAATCACGTTCACGAAAACCTAGCGGTCTTCTTAGCTCAACTACCTCTTTCATTCCACACCACTAGGGACTGTCCCAACATAACTCACGTGCACTATGCACTCGATAAAGTCAAACATAACACTACACCTTTTTCTGAGATGGCCTCACCTCTAAGGTCTCTACGTATAAAGCTCTAAGGCTCACACTTTCTTTATCCCCAAAATCTTACTCGGTTAAACAACCATGATTTCAAATCACAACTAACACTTGCTATCGAACATAGCACCTAAGGTATACTCACTTATCACCTATACAAAACTCTAGAGGGTTAAGATAGATCTATGTCTCGCTTCACTCCTTAGTCGTTCTAATCAAACCTGCCGGTGGGCGCAGCTAAGGAGATGACGAACTACCCACCGATCCGAGAAGGCTAAGTCCTCCGCAAGGACACTCTTTCGACAACAGACCACGGCGGTCATAGGTACAACACGTACCAACTAAAGACGACATTCCTCGGGATGGCGCACGCCATCGTGAACGAGAAAATCGAATCGGATGGTGGAACCTGCGTGTATCGTGAACGGAAGCTCGAGCTCGACCAACTCCGCATACCGAACGTCACGAAATTCGTGGAGGACCTCTGCCGTGGTGGATGTGCATAATCTAATCTGCGGTGAGGCGACTCGCCTCAAAAGTTACTAAAGGACCTTGCTCTGGCCTCTTACGGTGTCGCCGTTAACACATCCGATCTCTACACGTCTCGGCTGCTCGCGCATAAGCCCGTACGTGCCATGCTCGCTTAATCAAGAATTACTCTTGCACCCTCTTTTAGATAGTCCTCAAGACTCGCGATGCGTCGGTATACTCTCTGGTAGCCAAATCCATAGCTAATGTGAGGTTGTCTCTTGGCAATCTATATTCTCTGTTCGGCCGTGGGGTGAAGGTTCAAATATCATGGCGCGATGAGCGCTGCCGCCGCATTAAACTCTGCTGGGGCTAGTGGCGTCAGAACTCCCGAAAGAAGCACTACCCTAGGTAATGATTGGGCTGTGCCTCGCCACCTCTCAACTACTCGCGACTCCGCCATTGCCTTGCCTCTGTGCCGGGTTGCCCTACGGAGGCATAGCGGTAAAGGAAAGAAATACGTCGGAGGGTCGACTTACAACATGACTCTAAGGCACGATCTCGGTGAGAAGAATTAGAAACCAATCCTAAATATCCTATAGCCTCACGATTATTGGTGTGGTGCGACCGATAATCAAGACTGCGGATCTGATGCGTAGACACTTTCCGAGGATTAATCGCTCACGATACCACTTTTGTCACGACCGAACCGGGCCGTGGATCGTGCCTACCGGGCACCCAAGTAGACATACATCAGTAATCAGTGGAATATAAAGCGATACAAGACATATTATGAAATATGAAACAATAATCGAGAAAAACTTGCTTCGGCATATATAAAAATGACAACTTTTTCCAACATGAACAGTTTAATCCTTTTACAAACCACCGCAGCGATTACTACGCACCTGCAAGAATGATACGACAACAATGGCGGGGCGGGGCCCGCCAAACCCCGAATGTAAACACTTACGGCGACGGGGACTATACCACTGATAAGCCTCGGAGAAGCGGAGCTTCCCAACTGGCGTGACCACGAGAGCTAGGATCAACGGCGGTGTACCTCAACTGCGGCATGAACGCGGCCCGAAGGAGGTCGATGCAGTACGAGTATGTGGCCCGAAAATCGTAAATGAAATCATAGTAGTCTATAAAAAGCGAGACATGTATGATAACCAAACTACGATTCCTGATAAGCGATCATGTCAAGTCGGGGACTCACGCGCCAAAGTCATCACAATAAAACCGTGCACGGTAAATGCGAAGGCATGGCGACTACTAAGACCCCGATTACCACAAATGCCATAAAGCGTATCCTGAGGTCTTTCTAGACCGCACCACGTAATCGAGCGCCGCTCGCGCGATCATCGGCTGGCGCGTCTATTCTGGAACTCGCGACTCCGCATGGGTCACACGGACCGCATGAGGTATCCTCGAATCATGGTCCCGGACACTGAGGTATACCCGCGTCGAGGCGGCTTAACCCGGTATCCGCAGGCTCCGCGACCGCGTAGTCTCAAAAGACCGCATAGTCTCAGCGGACCGCATAGGGAATCCCGCGTCAAAGCTAAACACCGGAATGATCAATCCGGAGCTACCGCTCCGCATAGTCACAAGGACCGTAGGCCGTATAGACCGCATCAAGGGTGGCAAGCCCTCGGTATAATAAGTCAAAGGGTATGTGATACAATAATAGTACAACGGGCTTAACGTTTAACAACGTAAGCCTGACAAGAATGACCCTTACATCACGATCACACAAGATACTAACACAAGTAGCATCCTAACATGTTTACTTATCACATCAACAAGAAAGTATTTACAAGGCTATCTCAAACCAACACAATCAAGTTATTCACACAAGGTACTTTATGCTAACAAGTTCGGGTATCTATCCCTAAAGTACTTCATACATTAAATCCTTTAAAAGATCCGTTGCTTTCACATAAGTCACCTGATACAGTAGTATAAAATAGAGTATTTGTCTTTTAATTAAACTAAAACATTTACCTTTGTAAAATCAAGTAACAACATTATTTTCCAAACGTCCAAGTTTGCCTAATTTCAAATGTTCACGTTTCTTATTTTAGAAAGGTTTCGTAGTTCATAGTCTTATTTATTTAAGAATATAATTCTCTTTTAAACAATCTGAGAAACATAAGCCTTATATGTGAGTAGGATATTCTTGTTTATAACAATCTTATTACAGCAGCCGTGATCTAGGAAATATCATTTTGTCTCATCTTAGCTTCTATGCAGATGGAAGTTTCTCTTGGTTTTAATAATACTTAATTAGTCAAAACATTTCCTTTTATTAACGCTGCGATGGTTTGTCGATACATTCGATTTCAAATCGGTAAAACATTCTTAAGCGTTATACCTAACTTCCCATAAAGCTAGTATAACTCTTAAGTTTTCAAAAACCAAGTATTACTTCTTCTTTCAAAATGATTCAAAAATCTTTTGAAATACTTCAAGTTCTTTATTAACACATAACAAGCCGCTTATAGTTCAAATCGATTTACCTTTTAAAGACCACAAGTATTTTCGTATCAACATAAAGTCTGTTATAACCAACTTCCCATAAAGCCGTTATAACACTTTATGTTTTAGACCAATCAAATACATTTAACACGTATGCGTCTACCGTACTACATAGTTACACATATCATGCTAGAAGAGATAGGAAGAGGTTCACATACCTCGCGACAGTATCGACTAATAGCAAAACGCTCAAGTACTTCAAATGTCGGCTACTCCTTAAGCCAAGTAGATCGCGCCACGTAGTACTTCAACCTATAAGGCCACAAGGCGCTTTATTAACATTTAGATCTCATCGTAGAACATTCTCTGAGAAAATTCAGTGACCCCATGCAGCGTAAATCTCCTCTCTATAGAGGCTACCAAGCCAACCGGGGGTTATACATCTAACCTAACGGGTACAATTCTACTTCACTGTACTACTACACAAGTCTCATGTATCACCCTATGTAATTACGATTCGATTCTTCTTCAATTCGTGCTTAAGTCGCAAGACATTGCCGTAAGTATTATTCGGGCTTAAGTCAAAAGACATTGCGATACTACGTTGATTCTATATATAGTATACTTCAACTATATATTCTAACAATATGTAATATCCAATTACAATAGAGGACAAGATAATTACCTCGATAAGCCCATAATTATCTAGTTAAAGTCGATCCGGGAAATCGTTTAGCTCAACTCGGCGCCCAACCCGCCTAAACCACCCTTAGAAGTTCTAACCAACTTCTACACAATACTCAACGGACTATGGAGATTTTCCTAGGGTTTCGGTTTTGTGGTTGTGGAAGTATAATAGTATTTTCCTGGCTTTTCAGATAGGTATAACCTTAGAATACAACAAGGTATATGGCTAAGGTAATTTGGGCATTATAACAATACTTTTGGAGTATTTCTACACCACAAGGGGGTATTATACTGAAAGCAACAAGGCTAGGGGTACCCGGCCACACTACTTAGGAGGGGAAAGGGCTCTCGGCCAAGGGGAGGAGGCTCTCGGCCACTACACTACACAAAGGGGGAGGAAGAAGCTTTCAAGACTTAAGAGATTTTGGATGAAGAAGTTCATCAAAGGGAGGGTATTTATAGGTCAGTGAAGGCAACCAATGGCCAAGATTTAGCAGTGCTAGGCAAGTGTAAGGCCAAGATTAGGCATGTGTACCTGCCAACTTGCACACAAAATATCCTACCTACTACTTGACAAAAACCAACCCCAATCGTCCAAGCTTTACGCCCAAGGTCCACCAATGAGAGGGTGCCAAGTGTAAGCCTCTCGTTGGTCAAAATGTTTCGTCTCTCGGAAAAATCCGCAAAATTAAAAATGACATGGCCGAAATTCCCCTACGAAAGTCGTGAAAACGTTTAAATCGAAAAACGACTTAAGGGTGTTATGCACAAATAAAATTCGCCAAGCACTTTAAGGCACAAACTCAAATTTTCTACGTCGTCCGCGTGCATACTACGGAAAACGGGGTATAACGATACTTGCCCCGTCGCCTACGTGGCGCGGGGAGGATCTGGTAGAGGTTATTGCACTTGCCGCGTGTCGACTTCATGATATGGTTATGCAGTATTATTGATGCGGTCGGATCTAGTAGTTATGCCTTTATACTTGCCGTCACGGTTTTAGGACAGGTGGGACTCGTATTCATGTATACTCCTTGGTATTGTTATATCATAGATATGGCAGTGAGGAAGGAATTCAACGGGCACGAGTGATGATTTGGAGGGCGTGAGTCCCTGACTTGATATGACTATTTATATGTTGTGTATTGTAGTTTGGTTATCATACATGTCTCCTGCTTTATATAGACTATTATGATTTCATTTACAGTATTTTCAGTTTCACATACTTGGTACCTGTTGTACTGACCTCCTTGAGGCTGCGTTCATCCGCGGTAGAGGTACATCGGATGTCGATCCCGCTTATAGGACCACATTTCAGCGTATTGGGAAGCTCGTTCCTTGGAGGCTTATCTTTTGGTATGTTACCACAGTGCAGCAGGTTCTTGTACATTCGGTATGGCGGGGCCCTGTCGGTCATAGTTGTTGTAAAAATCTTAGAAGTCTGCAGCCTTTATTGTGGCGAGGGTTGTAAGGATTATGCTTGTTCAAATGTTGATATATATATATTTGCGAAAAGGACCAGTTTTGGTTGGCCTATTTTCTTTATCTTGGTCCATATCTAATTGTATGTTTAAGTTTTTATTTCGCTGGTTTTCTCGATGTTGTATCACTAGGGTGCGGGGTAAGGCACCGATTCTGGGCGAAGTTCGGGTCGTGACAAAAGTGGTATCAGAGCAGTTAGTCCTCGGAAAGTGTCTACAGACCGTGTCTAGTAGAGTCTTGATTATCGATGTGTTGTGCACCCCATCTATAATCGGGAGTGAGACATTTAGGATTAGTTTCCATTCTTCTCGTTACGAGATCGTGCCTTGAGTTGTGTGATAAGTTGGACCCTACGGCGTATTTCGTTTTTACGATTATGCCTCCGCGCCAGGCAACCGGGCGAAGGGCAAGGCAGCGAGGGAGGCTGCGAGTAGAACGTGGCGATCTGAGACCACGATACTGAGCCTCGATCCAGCGATGCGGAGAAGAGGAGATGGGTTACAAGAGTTGGCCCGATTATTGGCGAGTTGTGGCGGACTTGAGGATAGGGTGGGCCGCGGCAGTTCGATAGCGCGATGGTTCACCCTAGATCGAGATAGTTTGAGGCTCACGGGATTTTACGGTTGTAGCCCGCGAGTTTTATGGGTGAGGCTCGAGGATGATCGCGGGAGTTCATCCGACGATTCTGACGGATCATGATGGTGATCAAGGCGCGGAGACGAGTCGATGGTCTAGGTTCGCGTGTTTGCGTGATACCGCATGATCGTGGTTTGATTCGTGAGGCTGTCGGGAGAGAATGCACTTCCGGTATATGGGGCGAGTTCGGGGCATTTCTTGCACATTTCTTGCCTCCACGAGATGAGAGGGCTCGGCCGATAGATTTTTGGTGTTGAGGCGAAGCGGGCGTGCGGTTGAGTACAATGTGAGTTCGACTCATTGGCTCGATATGTCCCAGCGTTAGTAGCTAGTATGGAGGATCGAGTGCACCGATATGTTACGTGGCTCGATGATTACCTAGCGAGAGAGTTGTTGGTGTAGCCGCCAGTGAGCATGGACATTGCCAGCATGCGAAGCTTATGCACTTGATGTGAGGAGCGGAGAGATCGGCAGGAATGGCCGAGATCAACGTAAGAGGCGAGCAGCGAGGTCCTTTGGTGACTCGAGCGGACCGCCAAAGACGAAAGATTATGCGCCTCGCCCGATGCAAGTGGTCCCCACCGCGTCGGGACGTATGGGATATTCGAGGCCAGTCGAGCTCCCGGGTTTCAGATTTGAGGGTAGAAGTGCTCGCCGGACGAGGCCACCCGTATCTCGATGAGTCGTTGTGGTAAAAGCCATAGGGAATGTCGTCTTGGTTTGGGAGATTGCTATACTGCGGTAGGCGGGGCCGTTTAGCCGAGAGGCTGGTCGAGAGCCGGTAGCTTGGTGGGATAGCCTGAACCTTCTGAATCCGTTCCGGAGTTCTTCACCTTCCATAAATGCTGGCAGATGTTCATCTGCCGGTGGCCACCGCGAGGTCAGCGGTGGAAGTTCCCGATTTTAGCGGTCCTTTAGAGCCTATTTTTGGTATATCATTAACCTGCAGAGACTTGTATGTATTGATGTTTTGATGATGTGTTATGTTCGGATAGCTTTGTGCTAAAATGTGACTTAGAAGCCGGGTTAGTGAAAAGGGTAAGCTTTGGGTGAGAAAATGATTGAACCCTAGAAATATTACACGTGAGACCTTAGATGTAAGTGATGCTTGAGTAAAAGATTTATGTCTATGTTGACCTTTGCTCGGAGTGCAAATGTGTTTTGGGATAATTCCAGGGGTTGTGTAGCATGAAAGTGGTAGCTTTCAGGACTTGATTAGTGAGATTGTTCCGGATCGGGGAACAAGAGTTGGCGCAATTGTGGGTCGGGTTGAGGACCATTCGCGCCAGTCGACCGCGGCTCGGATGGTGGGGTCGATTCGAGGTGGATTCAGCCCGGTGGTAAGTCACGAGGCGCGAGCCCAAGCTTAGATGACCATCGGTATGAGTTCGTGGATATGTTAGAGCCAGAATGCGGATCGTGAAGGGTGAGAATGCTGAAGAAGATAGAGGTATTAAGATGACCAAGTTTTGGAGGTAGTGGC